>JAJPUD010000607.1:309805-327189 GCA_023553655.1 Myrmecobius fasciatus | reverse complement strand
TTTTCCAATTCACCAATTTTGTTTTTCAGTGAATTGTTGTCTTTTTCCAATTCACCAATTTTGTTTTTCAGTTCACCATTTTTATTTTCCAGTGAGTTGGTGATTTTTTCCAATTCCCCAATTTTGTTTTTCAATGAACTGTTTTCTTTTTCCAATTCACCAGTCCTATTTTCCAGTTTTTGATATTTCTGTTGCCCTGATCTCAATTTATTTCCCCATTCTTCTTCTAGCTCTCTTTTGAGATTCTTAATGCAATCATCCAGGTAAGCCTTCTGAAAGGGAGACCAACTTAAGTCTGCCTTTGTGGCTTCATCTGGGATTGTTTTCATAATGTCAGGATCTGGGGACTGTTCTATTTTTTCTCCGTAAAAGCTTTCTATGGTGAGAGCTCTCTTCTGCTTCTTGCTCATGGTTTAAAGTTGGGATATTGGTCAAAACCAGAGAAAACTGCAACGATTTGTATTTGCCCTGGGGCAGTTTGCCGAGTTGACTTCCGGTCTGAGGCTGGTGGGGCTAGATTCGCACTAAGACCACGTTTTCAGCTGCTCTCAATCCACCCTTTACCAAAGGCAGATCTGTCAAAGCACCTGCCCGCAAGCAGAGCAAAGTGGCCCAGGCATCTCCCAGGGGCTTCCTGGGTGCCTTAAATCTGCCCCTCTATCGCAGCCCTGACTTCCGCCCCGGCTGGAGTCTGATCGAGACCAGAGGCCTATTTCCCCTGAGGCTAACCTTCTCTGGAGTTCTTTCAAGGTAGATTTTTGATAGAAGTGCGTTGTAATCCAAATGTTTGGCAGAGCCTTCATTCACAAACCAGTTGGAAGGCTCACTTTGGGTTTGAAGGAAGGTCCCAAAGGAGTTCACAGAGAAAGCTGTCTGCAGTTTGCCATCTTGGCTCCGCCCTCTTTCTATACTTCTTATATGTCTTTCTACTTCCAATGTATATACTTTCTTTGCCCTCAGCTATTGTCACTGTTTTGGACATAATAACTGCTATGTTGAAGACTTCCCAGAACAAAAACCAACATAGCTTGTAAGTATTCAGACGTTTTGGAAGTCACAAAGCTTCTTGGACACTTTCATCTACAGATTATTGCTCAGGAAAGTAATCATGAAAGTGGCAGTCCAAATCTAGGTTACAGGTGGAGCATAGGCTATTTACCACATGGAGGCTATGCAGAGGAAGTCAGCCAGTTATGCTTCCCTACACAACTCTTGGAAGGCAGCTCAAAGAAATCCTCCTTATTCAGAGCCAAAAGGAAGGACAAGCAAAAGAGGGGTTATTTGCTTTTTATGTATATCCACCTAGTGCCTGCTTAGCAACCAGTTAGGGAACTCTTGGCTGTCTCCCATTGTCAGCCCCTGCATATGTTCAGAAGTAGGCTTGGTCCAAGCTCTTAATTGGTTTTCTTTGCCTGAACATCAGGATATGTGAATAAGCTATCAGGAAGGGAAAATCTGATCATCCTCCTTGTCCCTGTTACATAATAATTATTCTAAGAACTGGAGATAAGAGGGGAAAAAAAAGATGAAACAGTTCCTGATCCTTAGGAATTTACATTGTAGCGAGGGAAGATACTAGGTACATGTATATTGGTCTATAGAAAATAAAATGAGAACATTAGGGGGAGCAGTACTAGTAGTTGAGGTACTTCCGAGGTAGTTGGGAGTGGTGAAGAGACTCCAGAAAGAAATTCATGTAGAAAACTGTTCTTGAATTGAAGAGAAAATGTGTCCTAGGCATGAAGGCCACTGGAAAGTACAGGAGGTAAATAAATAGTTTGAAAAACAGTATGGCTGGACTATAATACGTGGAGGGGAGTAATGTTGTGTAAACCTGAAAAGGTGGCTTTGTAGTAATAGATTGTGAAGGGAGAGCTTAAAATGTCAAATAGAGGAGTTAAAATTTGATCCTAGAAATTATAGGGAGCCACATTAGTCGTAAATTTAGCAAAGGTAGGGATTATCTTTTGCTTTTCTTTGTATTACCAGTGCTTAGGACAATACCTGGAACATATAGGCACTTAAAAATACTTATTTACTAGTTGACTGGAGCAAAAGGTCATGTTCTGACTTGTGCTTAAGGAAAATAATTTTGTTATCTATATGGAGAATGGATTGGAGTGGGCAGAGACTTGAGGCACATAGACCAAGATGGGGGTATTACAATAGTTCAGGTTAGAGTTAATGAGAGCTTACATTAGAGTGATAGCAATGTGAATGGGAGACAAGAGGGTAGGTATGAGAGATATTTAGGAGGTAGAAACAACAAGATTTGACAACTCCTTAAATAAGTTCAATGACTGAGAATAAAGAGGCCAGAAGGGTCTGAAGCAGGGTGACTGGAAGGATGGTGATGTCCTTGATAGAAAGAGGGAAGTACCAAAGAGAGAGGTAGGTTTTAGGGAAATATAATGGCATCAGTTTTGGACAAGAGATCATACAAGTTAGTGACAGATGATATTAAAACCTCTGTTTCCTGAATCCTGGCACCTTGCTTTCTATAGAAAACACTTGTTAAGCCCAGGACATTGAGTAGTGATCTGAGAGAATAGTGTGTCTTTGGCTGAGGCTTATTTTTAATCACACAAACTTCTATTTAATATTTGTTAACATAGCCAGGATTGCCACAAAGATCCCAGAGCTATGGATTCTGTAATTGTAAAACAAGCAGTCAATCAACAAACATTTATTAAGAGTTTACTATGTGTTAGATACTTGAGGCTTGAAAAAGAAAGAGAACAAAGTTAAAAATTAAACAATCCTGCCTTCAAGGTATATCCAATAGAGCATCTTGGGTTCAATCAATCACACAGTAGAGTTAGCAAAATTTGCTTTCTGTAGCCATAGGGACAAACAAGGTTGATTCTATTTCATACCCTCAGGTTCAAGTCAACAAGTCAAGTTGACAAGAATTTATTAAGTGTCTATACTGTTTGCCTGCACTGTGCTAAATCCTGGGGATGCAAAGAAAGAGAAAAAAACAGCTAGTTCATAATCTAATGGGGAACACACTATCCAAACAATTAGGAATAAATAAGACATACACAAGAATAAATTGGGGGAAATCTCAGAGGGATGGTATTAGCATTAACTTTCTTCTGTTTCTATTAAAAGAAAAATTATATTAAAGACAAAAATCCAAATAACTGGTATTAGTTTAATGTAACCATAATATTTCTCTTAATCCATAGTTTAAAAAATGCAAAATTATCAAAACTCATTGACAGATTCTTTCCTATCATATATTTTTAAAAATTATTTTAAATTTGTGGAATAAAGCAAACCTTTCCATAAAATAGTATAATTAAAAAGATGATTTTACCTGAAACTACAAAGCTATTATATGCAACTTGCTATTCCTTTTAAATATATAATAAAGTTATCATGTAAATTTATTTTTTTTCTTTTTTCCCTTACCCCCTTCTCGTCTTCCCCAGTCATCATAGAAATGGCTAACATTAGACATAAATATATGTGTGTATGCATTATGTATATATATGTATATATGTGAAATTATAAGCTTTTTAAAAACTTTGCTTTCCATTAATGTTGACTTTCATTCTATAATTTATATCAAGATTTTAACATTCATCTACTTTCTACTCACTACAGACTATCTGTAGGCAATTCCTGAGTCAAAATAAATAAATAAACATAGGATACTTATGCCCTATATTCTTCACCAGTATCCCTTCCCATTGCTTAGATGAGGGCTTCTTAAACTTTTTCCATTTGTGACCCCTTTTCACCTGATAAATTTTTAACATGACCCTGGGGAATATAAGTATATAAAATAGGTATGCAAATCAAACATTTACTGATAATAAATCATAATTTTGTGACCCCCCACATTCAGTACATGACCCATGTGGAGTTGTGACCCATACTTTAAGAAGCTTTGCTTAGATTGCTAATGCTCTTATGAAAATCATTATGGGGGGGAAATTTTGGCACTTTCAGGAATCTGTGGTTTATAATAAGCAAATGTGAAAATTAGGGGTGGCTGAAGGGAGCTTATCCAGGGGGCAGATTTGTGGCATGTACCCGTAAGTCTCTTTGGATTAGCCAACAAGCATTTATTGTTTCCTTTGTGCCAGACAGTGGGCTAAGTAAACTCCAGGGATGACAAGATACAAAAGGACTGCTTGCAACATATAGATACATGGTTATATACAAAATACGTAGAACTCTTTTGGAGGATATATCATGTGTTCATGGGAATAATGCATGCTTGAATCCACTCATTGTGGTGGTTGAGGCTCAGGGCATCTCTGAAAATTTTCCAAAGGTGGAGATTATGGCATAGGTTTCAGAGACAGGAGCATAAAAATGTAGGAATTAGCAGCTTCATCACTTGTTTTCTCATTATTCTTAGCATTTTTTTTTGACCAGACCTATGACTTTATTGGTGTGGTGAACTCTTGGTGGGGAACTTCTATCACTGTCGGTTAGCACCTTTTCTGAAACTCACAATCTTAAGAGATTTGCTTTGGAATTAGCTAGGTTACACAGTGACTAGAGCACCAGCCCTGAAATCAGGAGTATCTTGAGCTCAAATGTGGCCTTAGATACTTCTAGCTATGTGACACTGGCAAGATACTTAAAACTCTGCCTCCACAAAAAGAAAAAGAAAAAGAGTCTTGCTTATGTTACTAAGACATTAAGTGAATTCTTTGGGGTAATAAAGTCACTCAATGCAGAGGAGACCCTTAAACCTTAGTTTGACTTCAAGGTCATTGTTCCATTATTCCAAGATGCCTGTCAGCACAATTTTATAGGTAGAAAAACAAAGGTTTCTAACAGTAAACCAAAGTGGAAAACCAAATTGCATTTACTACAGATATAGATGGTTCAATATATCTTATCCCAGTTAAGGAAGTCCCAAATGAAAGGCCTTCAGATGATTGTATTTATTGTTGTCAGCATCTATTTTATAATCAGATTCTTCGGTCATGTCTCCATTTGTGCCAAAGTCATAGAACCCCATTTCCCTATTTTCAGACTCATTTCCAGAATAAAGCTTCTGAAGGTGGGGCTACCATAGGCTAACATTTTATTTTGAAGAGCAATAAATCTGCAAATCTGTCCTTCTTGCATGTAGGGAGATAGGGTGGGGTTAGGGCAGAGCATGTCATTCTTTCCTTTTTAGCAAGATGTGTTATTAAGAGAGGCTTGTAAAACTTTCTGAGTTATAAAAAAATTATAAAATCAACTCTGTAAAGTGTGGAAGAGAAGACATGAAAATCCAGAGATGTAGTAATTAATTGGCCAAGGATCTAGGAGTACCCAGAGTAGGTGTGTGTGTGTGTGTGTGTGTGTGTGTGTGTGTGTGTGTGTAACTTGTATTGACAGCCAGGCATAGGAAAATCCTCCAGTGTTGCTGCAGGGGGATGAGCCACTAGTGGAAAGTTCCCACATGAAATCACAAAGAGGTAAAGATAGAAAGTTTGTATTAGGTCCTACATACCCCCATGGGATCTTGCTTTTTCCTTATGACTATGTCAGTCCTTGTCTCACATACAAGTCTCAGTGAGTTGGTTTAGATTTAGCATCTTGCCCTTGTAGCCATAGAAGGAGACTAAATACAAACCCTTTCTTTTTAAAATCTTTTTCCTAAGGCTTGTTAGAAGTCTACCTGATGAGCCATTCCTGGCAGAAGTATAAGAAGGTATAAGTTACTTTCTTGCTCTTTGGAATGGATCTTACCCATTCATGTTTTCTCACTCGGCCGGAGGAACATATCTCAGGAAGATGTCACTGAATTCAGGAGGAAGTTTTTTGTTGTCAACAACATTGAACTTAGGATCACAGAATCATAGATTTAGAGTAGAAAGGGACATCATCAGAGGTCATCTAGTCTATTTCCTCATTTTATAGATGGAGATAAAGGAGATTAAGGAGAGAAAATGATTTGCCCCAAATCACATAGGTAATAATCATTAGAGGCAAAATTTAAATTCAGGTTATCTGACTGCAGAGTCAATTTCCCTTTTACTTATACCAATATGTATACACATTACCATCACCACTGAGAAAGGCCAGAACAAATCTTTTTTTGTTGGACTAAATCCAAATTTATCTTTGTAGTCCCAGCATTGAGCACAATGCTTAGGTGCTTAGAATGAATATAAACCCTCCACTCTAGTCAGGCTAGTTTCCTCTTTGTAATACTGAAATGCCCTCTCTTTTTCTTCTGTCTATCCAAATCCTTCCCATCCTTTTTTTCCATGAAAAGCTTCCTTGAAGACTTTAGCCCTCATTAAAATCATATCATAAGATTAGACAGCTCAGTTCTTTAAGAGATGGTGATTATCATCCATCATTTATTTTGGCACAATTATATAGTACATTGTTACTTTTTACATATAGGCACATCTTGCAGATAAGTTCCACAAACAGGGTCTAAAATATCTCTTGTATTGTCCTAAGCATCATGGCTAGCCTTGGAGTCAGAAAAAACATCCCCTGATATCCAGGTTTCTTCTCTTTCAACTGTAATACAACACACCACACTAGAAAAGTCAGTACACCTGAGTTATAATCTTAGTGTGGCCACTAACAAGCTATGTGATCTTGGTGAAGTTACAGCCTTTTTATACTTCAGCCTTCTCTTCTATAAAAAAAAGGATTTGAATCAGATGATGCATTTCTCATGTTCTTTCCAGTTGATCATAACATTCTATTATCTATGGCCCTGGCTAGAGAAACATCCCCTGAGCCCCGAGTTTCCTATAGTCAGCCCAGGCTGTCTCATTTTCTGGTTTACTTTCCTTGAATAGATGCTACCTCTGGATCTATAAAAATCTGGATGATTGGAATTGACACAGTGTAGTATGTGACTGTGTTGACAGGGCTTCAAGGAAATTTTATGATAAGAGGTCTGCCTTTCCTGCTTGCTGAACTATTCCATCGAGTCAAATGGGGAATATTGCATTCCTTGGGAGCCAAAATGTTGTGAAAAGGCAGTGGGAAAAATCTACTAGGTTGGCACTGAGTAGTATCTCTTTTTTATGAGCCTGGATGATGGTAGTAGATGCCTCCCATTAGCATCATTTAGACATTAAGAGACAGTAATTGGAGACTAACATGTGTCCTCATCATAGTTGACCTTATTTATGGAGAAGCTGACATCTGAATGTCAAATCTGCATCAGTGAATTCTCTCCTCTGCTAACCACTTTAATATGTAAGTAAATGAATTGCAGCAGGGAAAAATATAAGTAAGGTTCTTGTGATTGCTTAGAAGATTTGTGTTCCTTATTGAACCTTGATTGAGAGGAATACAAACATTTTGACTTTATTTTTAGGTACCAGTCGAAAAACTGAGCTGAGTACAAAAGGGAAATAATCTAAGATGGGCAAATCAGAGAAGAAAACATTTTTAAAAAGTAGAATTAAAAGGGTTAGTTAAGGTTCAGTAAAGGAAAGATAGCAGATTTTATCCTAATTCAAGAAATGAGTAAGCCATCAAATCAGATACTTTTGGGGGAGTGTATGGGGAAGGCAGGGAACATTTTCAGTCCTGTGATTAAATCAATGTGGTGAGCTCCCAATACAAAGAATTTCATGACATATATATCAGCAATACTTCTGCAACTTGAAATCTTAGAAAATTGTCTAGGACTACTAACAGATTATGTCATCACTATAATCAGAGTCTGTGACAGATGAGGGACTTGAACTCAAGTTTTCTTGACTCCAATGCTAGGCATGATGCTTAGGGCAATACAAGGGATCTTTAAGACCCTGTTTATTGGACTTATCTGCAAGACATAACTATATGAAAAAAATAACAATACACCAAAATAAATGATGGACAATAACCATAATGTCCTTTTAATAAGGGCTGAAGTCATCATGGAAACTTTTCATGGAAAAAAAAGGATGAGAAGGAATTGAATAGACAGAAGAAGAGAAGTCACTTCAGGAGTACAGAGAGGAAACCAACCTGACTAGAGTGGAGGGTTTGTATTCATCCTAAACACCCAAGCATTGTGCTTAATAATGAGGACTACAGAGATAAATTTGGGTTTAGTCAAATAACAAAAGATTTGCTCTGGCTTTTCTTAATGGTGCATACATATGTTTTTGAGTGCTGGGTATAATATACAGATAAATAAGATTTAGTCCCTGCCATCAAGGAGTTTATAATCTAAAAGGAGACAAGACCTGACAGAGCTTAATATGCTATAGGTAAGAATGTGTCCATGAATGAGAATATGAAGTTCTATTTTTGTTGATGAGAAATGATTAGCTGTAGTTGAAGATAAGATTGAATATTTAGGCTTAGGCCTGTTTATTCAAAATCTTATCCTGAATGCTATATAGTATGTAATCTATAACTCTCATTCCAAATAGTTATTTTACAAATTCTTGATATGATCATTTGAGGGGAAGGGTAAAACTATATTTGTCTTGGGACAATTTTGTTACTACTAATAGAACAGTACAATGCTTTGCTCTGAATGCTCCACCAGTGTTCTCTGTATGAGGTGACTAGCATGTTCAGTGGTTTTTTCCCCCACCCCTAGAAGTACCAAAGTGATCAGAAATAAAAACTAAATTTTTAACTATAAATGTAGCAATTTTTCCAAAAAGTTTATAATTTGTCTACTGTAAGCATTGCTTTTGCATTTTATTTATCTTGTAGATTATGTTGCTTTGAAGGAAATTTTAAAAAATGGAATTCACAGGTTCTTAGAAGATGTTATTTGGTTGGGCACTATAATGGTAAATAAACTATCTAATTGCCATTAGAGATTAAAACTAGAATGACTTTTCAATTTTATTTTTTAAAGACTGATTTCACCCAGTCTCATCCCAGCAAGAAGTTAAAGGCTCGTTTTCTGATATGAGCTGATTTATTCCTCCTTAGGTAACCTTGTGGTCTTCTGCTTCTGGAAGCTCACAGAATTAATGCCAAACTTGTGGACATCTGATCAGTATAAATCATTGCAACTCAGACCTCCTTGAGCTCAAAACATCTGCAAACATCAGCTTTCCTGGTATCTGGTATTGCAGGCTTGCTCCAAAAACCTGGCCCAAGGTTGATCCTTCTGCACAAGAGGTAGGTCTCAGAATTTACTGATACCAATAGTGAAGAGTTGCAATAACTCTATTTATGCTAGTCTAATTTCTTTAGGCATTAAAACATTTTTTCTCATATTTCCATGCCTTTCTACAAGCTGACCCTCTTCTAAAAGGTGTTATAATTTTGAAGAGCCATAGAGCCATGGAATGGCTAACCTTGATTTAGAATAATTTCATTTTATGTTAATTACATAGTTGAGAGAAGTAGAGTAATAAATTTTAGATTTTGGTCTGTATAGGGTGAGATGTTGTTATTTGTATTTTTGTGGCCCAAGTAGATTGGGACTTGAACTAGAGATAGATTTCTTCCTCCCTCTGCTTTAGTCAAAGCCTTGTGACTTGAACCAATCATCCAGGGATGTAGTGGCTGCACCTGAAGGGAGAAAATCACTCATAGCTAATTTTTCATCAGTAATTTTAAAGTGTTGATTTTCTAACATTAAATCTATTTTATACAAAGGAGTTGGACCCCTATACTGTGCTTGATTTAATAAGACCCTCCCCTCCCCAGTTGTACTTGGTTTATATGGCTTCTTTTGGAGTGAAGGGCAGCAAATGGAGCAGTAATTACAAAATATTCACTTCAAAACTCTCTCCACTCTTTACCTTCCCTCTTTTCAAACTCTACTTGCTCCAGTGTATGTAGGTATGTAGACTAGACCTGCTTTTTTCTGTAGAAATGAGTACATCAGAGTCTGACTTGGATGAATTACATAAATTACAAGAAAATGCCTAAAATTTTTCATAAAAACCTGATTTTCTTTTGCTTTTGTCAATTCAACCTTGTATCATGTATACCCATATTTTTCAAAGTCCCATTGCAAACATTGAGGGTAGACCTGTTTTTTATTTACAGGTTACTAGCATCTAGCATAATGCTTTCAACATGGTAGTTATGTTTCCCGAATTAAAGTCTTGGCTTTTTGCCTTCATTGCATCTAACCCTTTAGTCCACTCACAAAGCCATTACCTTAGTACTGGCCCTCTTCTCTTCATGCTTGGCTTTTTATTCGGTTGTGCTATCATGTCTCCCCCTAACCCAATTCATTCTCCTCTTACCCACCAAAATGATTTTCTTCAAACATAGGTACATGATTCCTTCCTACTCAATAATCTCTAGTGGCTCCCTATTATCTTTAGGAACACACATACATACACATTTGTATACACACACACACACACACACACACACACACACACATATATATATATATATAAACATACATACACATGCACATATTTTACCATAATTCATGGCTTTAATGATTTTTTAATTTTTATTTTCAACTACTTTGGTAGGTAGAGGATTATTATAACTAATGTCTGAAATGAATGAAATGTACTTATGGGGCTAGAGAAAGTGATTTCTTTCTTATTTATGCTCTGATCTCAATTTCAATTTCCATTTGCTCACCAAATAAATGGGAAGGATAGTGATATTTCTCACCTCCCAAAGAGGGATATCAAAGGTAAATCATACCTTCAAGCCAAAAACAAGAGTTTAGACTTTGTCTTATTAGAAAAATCACTGTTAAATGAGAAACCAGCTTTCTAACTCCCTGATGAATCAAGATTGGCCATAGGTAAGATTGTGATATAGTGATAATTATATATATATGTTTTTTTAAAAAGGTGTTTTTCCTGTGTTGCTAGTTATGCATAGCTAGCTAGCCTAGCCTACTGGTAGATCTGTCTGCCTGCACCCAGTATCTCCCCATTCTAATGTTTGGAATACTTTTCCTCCTCAATAGTACCTGCTGACTTTTTGAAAATTCCATCTTTTACAGTTTTTCCCAGCCCTGCTGATTTCAGCATTCTTTTGTTGATTATTTCCTATTTATCTCATTTATAGCTTGTTTTGATATATACAATAAATTCTTATCATTCATGTTAGTTATGATCTGTAAAGTCACTATAAACACTGAATTAGTAACTATTGCTTCTAGGGGAAATACACTATTCCCATGAACCTTGGATCATATTTACTTTAGCACATTCCAAAGTTGCTTGACATGAAGATTGGCAAATTTCTTCTTCCTTTTTCTAGATGTACTGTGCTGTTGATTCTTTAACATTGAACTCATGGCTAACAGTATTAGAACTCAAGCATGAAGTTGCTTGACATGAAGATTGGCAAATTTCTTCTTCCTTTTTCTAGATGTACTGTGCTGTTGATTCTTTAACATTGAACTCATGGCTAACAGTATTAGAACTCATGCATATATTTTCTGCCTTTTGTGCTTGGGAGCACAAGCTAGCACTTCAATATTATACCTAGAGCTTTTTTTAAAAATAGTTAAATAACCCCCCCAAAGCACAAAAATGCAAAAAATGTGGTACTAAATAGATGATGAAAAGGACACTTATTTACATTTTTCCAACTAAAACAAAAAAAGGCAGAAGTTGTTTATTTGCTTATCTGCAAACTTGTAGGTTCATATTTTTCTGCTGCTCTTCACAAAAGTGAGTATGCAAAAGTGCTCCTAAGTATTGATTTTGGAGTGACAGATAAATTTAAAGAATTAGGTGCATTTGAAAATACAGAATCCATGAATAAGGAGGGTCCACAATATTTCTTTGCATGTTGTCTCTCTTATTAGATTGCAAATTCCTTCCAGACAGAGGCTGTCTTTTGCTTTTTTTTTGTATGCCCACCACAATACTTAGCATATAGAAGGTGTTTAATAAAGGTTTATTGATTAATTGAGTGAAATAGATCCATACATCCACTAAGTGTTTATTATTTATTATGTGCTAGGCTTTAGGCAAAGCCTTTCAGAATGCAAATACAAACAAACCAGAATCTGCCTTTTCTGTTGGGGAAGACTACACATAGAGAAAGCTTGAAAGTGGATGTGTCTTTATGTGGGGGAGAGCACCAGAGATTGGATTGGAGCTAGTAATTTGGATATGAGGTGGTCTTGGCTTTAAGCAAGTTAAGACCAAATGTTCCCTTTCAGAATCCAAAGTGGTTCTCAGGGCAGAGTTTAAGTTTCTAATGGAGAGGAAGTATGAGTATTTCTATGCCTATTTTAGAAAAGACTCTCTTGTGGTTTGTGCCCTGATGTTGCTCTGAGCCCTCTCTATTGATATTTAGGTTTCTAATACCAAAAATAACAAGTGGTTTTTATAAGAAGTTTGGCAAAATATATATTTACATCTATATGCCTACTAGCTCATTTATTGTTGGATAATTCTAAATATGCAAGGATAAACAGTGTAGAACAATATTAACTGTGTTGCATTGGGAAGCTTTTAGTACTAAATGTAAGTGTATAATAGAAAAATATTACTATTGACCTGATATTCTATTGTTTATGCAGAACTCTGTGCTTTGGGATCTGAATTAATGGCATCACCCTCTTAGAGGTTCTCAAGTTGAGGAATGTTGAGTATGAGTCAACATTTTTATCTAGAGATGGAGTTGGTTTGGGGTTGGTCAGATTCTACAGGCAGGTGTCATGGGGAATAGATGAGAAGGTAATGAACTTTTCAGGACTGTTTCCCATGTCTTCTGCTTTGCCACCTCTTCTCTCCCTGTTGCTGTCATCTTTACTATACTACATGGCACATGATCTGAGGCAGAATAGCCAAGACTGGGTAGATTTGAGGAGCAATTTTCTGTGCCAGTTCTCTGGAGTGGGAGAAATGGGTTTATCTCCTTTGTGGATGGCAACTACACATACTTCAAGTGTTTCCAGTCTGGCCTTTTCCTGTACTATAACTCTTACAGAATCAAAGATTTAGAGCTAGAAAGGGAATTGGAAACTATTGAGTCCAGTCTCCTCCATGTGCGGATGAGGAAACCAAAACTGTGAGATTTAAAGTGGCTTGTTTGTAACTTTTCCCCTCTGGATGTGTCCCAATTATTGACTCTTCTCACCAGATCTCCAATCTTTTCAGTTCCATTTATGATAACCACCTGCCCTATTCTTTCCTCAGTTTCTCCCCTCCATGCTCCAGGTATTCCAAAGGTATACTCAAGGAAGTAGATCTCTTTATTTTGTTTAATGCTTTTGATGAAAAGGTTTTAAACTATTTCCTTAGTCAACCAGGATACTCAAGACATATGGTGGCAAACATTTGTGACAGATGACATCTAGGCCATAAAATGTTAAGATGAACAAAAATCTTAGCCTTTATATTATTCATTGAAGTCCTTCCTACCCAGCTGCCATGAAGTGGTCAAGAACAATTTCTAACAAATTACTGGTATATTTGATGTTGACATCGGGCACGTACCATGTTTAGAGAGCAGACTCAGGGATGTCATTTTCATGCTTAGACTTCAGAATGTCATTAACAATGTATGAATTGGTTTGTTGTGACTGAGGAGTTTGGAGGAATAAATTTAGGAACTTGGGGTTTTATTCTATTTATGAGAATAAGGGCAGGGACTTTTTTATTTGTATCCTTGTTGCCTAACATAATATCTGACACATAGTAGAAGCTTAATAAATACTTTTTGATTTATTGATTAATACATTGATCTAACCTTTTACCCAGAGAAACAATACCTTTTATAATGATCCTGTCAGGTCAATTAGTTTCAGCTTGATTACTCCCAGCAATGCTGAGCTTCTTACTCATTATATGATCCTAGTCTTTTGTGTGTATATGTGGGGATAAAATGAAGGGGTGTGTAGTGGGTAGGTTTGCAGTTCCAAGAATAAAATAAAATTCTTTATTGAAAAAGTTATTGAGATCTGACTCTACAATCTACTCAAAGGTTATATATTTCTATTCTCTAGAGTGACGGAATTTTTAATACCTCTTAATAAGACAGTCATTTAAAGACTCAAAGATGACTAAGTCTTATTTTAAGCTTTTTTTCTCTAAGTTACGTACACCCAGTTTCTTTACATTTTCTAATGTGGTAGAGTTTCCAGATCCCCCAATAGCCAGCGCACCTTCTTCTGAATGCATTCTAGTTTGTCATAATGCAGGCATAGCCTGACTTGAACAGAATATAATGAGATTATCACCTCCATTGATCTGGACACCCTACTTTTATTAACGCAGCCTAAGATGGCATTAATATTCTTAGCAGTAGAGTCAAACTGTTAGCTCACGTTGAGTAGATGGCAAACTAACCCCTCTTTCTACCCCAGGCCTTTTTAATAAGAACTGCTGCCAAGTCAGCAATCCCTCATAGTGATTAACATGAATATCTTTGGATAGTTTGCTGATAAGTGGGGTTTTTCTCATCAGTATCAAATGCTTCAGAAACAAAAACAAAACAACTGTTTTATCATTGAATTTTTTTGTTAGTAACTCTTTAAATCTAAATGTAGTATTATACTTGATTTCTGTTAAATTGTATCTTGCTGGTTTTAGGAAATTGGTCTAGACTGGGGTATGGAGGGAAGGTCTATAAAGGATTGCCTACTTCCTCTTTTTATTATGATAGACTAAGATGAATTTTACATTTTAAATAATGTTTCAACATTAAAAAAAAATGCCAAAACCATTCTTAGATCGAGGGTTCTACAAAATCAGGCAATGGACTAGATGTGACTCTTGAGCAGTAGTTTCTATAAGACCCTGGTCTAGTCCATCAAGAAAAAGTTGGTTCTGGATTCTAAAATTAATCTTATTAGCTATCTTACCTGGATTTGCACATCTTTATCTGCCTGTGATACAGATGTGAAGAGCTCAGAGGCTTTGCAACAAGAAGTTCCTTCCATTTTGATATTAACCTACTGGTCAGCAACTCTTTGGGAATGTTTGTTCTATCATATATAAAATTCAACTGTGAAATCATCCAAGCATCTAGGTGGTATAACATATAGATCACCGGACCTAAAGCCAGCAATCAGGAAGACCTTCATTTGAATCTGACTTCAGATACTTAAATGTGACTGCCTGGGCAAATCATCTGAAAATGTCTAGGTTTTGTTCTTTGTGAAATGGGGGTAATAATAACACCTACCTTCAAAGTTTTTGTAAAGATTAGATGAGATAATATTTCTAAAGTGCTTTGCAAACCCTAAAGATCTATATAAATACTGATGATATTGATGATGATGATAACTAAGTTTTACTATTTTGCTCACAAGTTCATCAAGAATACAAAGATGTAGCATGTATAAGATAAGTAAGTGGTCTAATAGTCTAATCATATAATAAAAATAGGAAAATAATTTTAGTGTGTCATGATGGGTTCTTAGTGAATTCTTGCTGATTCTTAGTTAGCATAGTTTTCTTTGGTAAGCTATTACAGTGGAAATCTTGGCTCATTAATTTTACATCATCATTAAACTATAGATTTAGAATTGGAAAGGATTTTTAAGACCATCTAGTGCAAATTCTTTTATCTTATAGATAATGAAACTAAGGAACAGGGAAATCTAATGGTAGTGACTTGTCCAAGATCACACAGGTAATAAACTTGAAAGATGGCATTGAATCTTAGGTCCTCTCACTATAAAACAAGTTCTGAATATATTTTGAAAGACTCTTTGGTTCTTTTACACATTAATTTTGTGATTTTGGGAACGTCTTATATTTTTTTGGTTTCACTTTCCTCATTTATAAAATGAGAGAGTTGGAATAGATGACACTGAGTTCTCAATTTATGATAATATGAACTTATAGTTTTCCACAACAGGATGGTGTGAGTAAATTTATTTTGCTTTTATTTATACAAAATGTCCTTTTTTTGAAAGATAAAATTATGGGTGGTGTTGCTGGTGATGGGTAAGAGTATGTGCTAAATTTTATTTTTAATTAAAAAACCTGATTTCCAAATTCTCTTTCTCCTTCCCTTCTATTTCTCTCCACTCACTAAGAAGACTATACATGTGAAATCATGCAAAACATAGTTCCAAACTAGCTAAATTGCAAACAAACCAAGAGAATTCAAGAAACATAAATAAAGTAAAAAAAAGTATGCTTCAATTCATTAGTTCTTTCTCTGAAAATGGGTAGTATTTTTCATCATCATTCCACTGGAAATAGTTTGGATCATTGTCTTGACCAGAGTAAATAAGGCTTTCATAGTTGATCATCATTACTATATGTATAATTACTGTATATAATATTTTCTTGGGTTTGGTCACTTCACACATAAGTTCATATAAGCTTCCCCCAGTTTTTCTGAAACCATCCTGCTTGTCATTTCTTATAGAAAAAAAACCTATATAACAAACTTATCCAGATGTTCCCTAATTGACTGATATTCTTTCAATTTCCAATTCTTTATCACCACAAAGAGAACTACCATAAATATGTTTTACATATAGGTTCTTTTCCCTTTTCTTTGATCTTTTTGTGATAAACCTAGTAGCAGTATTTCTTGATCAAAGGATATGTACAGTTCTATAGCCCTTTGGGCTTACTTCCAAATTATTTTCTTAATTGGTTACACCAATTTACAATTCCACCACCAGTGCTTAGTATTCCAATTTTTCCTCCAGGGTTTATCCCCTCACAGATTAATCATTTTCCTTTTTCTGTCATGTCCCCAAGTTTATAGGTGTGAAGTCATACCTTGGAACTGTTTTAATTTGTATTTCTTTAATCAATAGTGATTTAGAGTATTTTTGTCCTGTGTCTATCAATACTTTTGATTTCTTCTGAAAACTGCTTGTTTATATTCTTTGGCCACATATCAATTGGAAAATGACTTGTATTATTATGAATTTGGTTCAGTTCTCCATATATTTGATAAATGAGATCTTTATTAGAGAAACTTACTACATTTTTCCAGTTTCTTGCTTTCCTTCTAATCTTGACTGCATTAGTTTTATTTGTGCAAAAACTAATTTCATGTATTAAAAAACACTCATTTTACTTTCCTTGATCCTTTCTATCTCTTGTTTGATCATATTTTCCCCTTATCCACGTATCTGTGAGGCACAATTTTCCATGGTCCCCTAATGGGCATGCATCACTCTTAGGTTTAGAATGGAGAGAGACTATGAGGTCATGTTGAGTTAAGTTATGGGCTCAAAACCTTCTTAGAGTCATGGTCCAATTTGGTAAATTGGTGTACTCTCTGGATCTCTTAGAATGTTTTTAAATAATTGAAGGAAGTTAGAGGTAAATTAAGATGTAATTCAGAGAACAGACAGAAAGAGAAAGGAGAGAAGGAAAGAAAAAGAGACAGAGACAGAGACAAAGAGAGACAGAGACAGAGAGGGAGTGAGACTGAAAGACATACATACATATAGACAGACAGAGACAGAGAATGTGTGTATGCATGCATGCATTCATGTGTGTGTGTGTGTGTATGAGAGAGAGAGAAAGAGAGAGAGAGAGAGAGAGAGAGAGAGAGAGAGAGAGAGAGAGAGA
>JAJPUD010000607.1:265659-309795 GCA_023553655.1 Myrmecobius fasciatus | reverse complement strand
AGAGAGAGAGAGAGAGAGAGAGAGAGAGAGAGAGAGAGAGAGAGAGATTTCTAGAAGTGAACTCTATTGTCAAGTGAGTCTAAACTCACCCAGCCCCATCAATATATGCATATATGTACATACCCATATAGAATAGCTAGTAGGATAGATTGTTGAGCCTGGAGTCAAGAAGATCTGAGTTCAAATCTGGCCTCAGACAGCTTTC
This sequence comes from Myrmecobius fasciatus, assembly GCA_023553655.1. NCBI lineage: Eukaryota > Metazoa > Chordata > Mammalia > Dasyuromorphia > Myrmecobiidae > Myrmecobius > Myrmecobius fasciatus. The sequence continues at coordinate 309,590 of JAJPUD010000607.1, read as the reverse complement.
CTTTTTGCTTCAGTTTTCCCATCTGTAAAATGAGCTGGAATCTCTCCAGTATCTTTGCCAAGAAAACTCCAAATGAGATTACAGAGTTGGACATGATTGAAATGACTGAACATTAATAGTACATGTACATCTCTATCTTTATCTCTCTGATTATTTTAGTACTGCTGTTGCTTTTAGAAAGTTCATGTTGGGATAATTAGATGGTGCAGCGGATACAGCACTGGCCCTGAAGTCAGGAATACCTGAATTCAAATCTAGCCTCAAATACTTAACACTTCCTAGCTGTGTGATCCTGGAAACTTAAATCACATAACCCAAATTGCCCCCTCCCCCCCCCACTTAACAAAAAATAAAATAAGTGATGCCAGTCTTCCTCACTAGTAATCAATTTGCTATGTCTCTGAGAATGCTGGTGATACTCTGGAGAGAGAATTGGTTCTGGATTCAGAAAGTCCCTAGTCAAATCTTCCATTAGATTCTTACCAGTTTTGTGATCTTTCAGAAGTCACTTAATCTCTGTTTGTCTTAGTTTCCTTAAGTGTAAAATAGGTTTAATAATAACACTTTCATCCCATGGTTATTTGTGAGAATCAATGAGATACTGTCCATAAAAAGCATTTTGTACAAAAAACATTTGGCACATAACATGTTCTACATAAAAGCTTATACACCTTTCCCAAGGTCCTACTCCTACTTCCCAGACCAAAACTTCTTTCTCAGGTCACCACTTAATATATGCTATTTGGCCCCATTAAATGTTGGCTCCAGGAGATTAGGTGATGGCTCACTTTTGTGTTTTTATCTCCAGTGCTTAATACAATGTCTGGCTCAGAGTAAGTGTTTAATAAAAGCTTTTCCATTACTTAATTAATTGAAACCAATGTCAATGAATAATTAAAAAAAGATATTTAATTTAAGAGAAACTACTTCAATGATTTCAAGAGCTGGAGAGAGGGAGGAGAAATAGTTATCACTTTTACAGTCACTTGTTTATTCTCCTTATCTCAAGATTTAATGATGTTGAGGGGTTTAAAATTTCTTCAATTTTAATCAGGGGCCCTTTTATCTATAAACAGGAAGGTTCTGCAAATGAAGCCTTTTGTATAGATATTATTAAAAGTGAGGTTACATTTGACATACATGAAGTCATTTTCTGTTTTATCCTTTCTAATGTAAGGTAGAAATAAGAGGTTTTTTTAAAACATGCCTTTAAATTCATTTGCATCAAACTTTAAAATGAAAAACACATTTCACACAATCACAATAGGTTTCATCTCAACAACATATTGTTGTTGAATCTCAACAATTCCTGACTATCTCACTGTCATTGGACCAGAATCTAGTTGAACATTTTTGGGTAGGGATTACATATGAGTAAAGATAATGTAGACATATGTGTCTATATATACATATATATGCATACATATATTCATATATGTATGTAGTCTTCAATATTTAATGGATACATAATATTTTTGGTATCAGTACTCTATCCATTAATGCATATAAAAGCTGGGTTTTTAACCATCTTTTGTAAGTGTCATAGCCCCTCTTGGCAATATCTTGACCTTTCTTAGAAATAATTGAAGAAAATACTAAATTTCAGTTACAGGTGAGTGAAAATGAAGATATATTTTTTTCCTGTCCAAATTCATGGATCCCATGTTAGGAATTCTTGATCTAAACTTTAAAGGACTATATAAATTGTCATGCAAAAAAAATCATCACCTATTGGCCAGTTGCATAATGATGAGCATCTAAGCTTGTATGTACATGTATACAGTTCTTCAATAGGCTTGTACTTGAATTCTTCCCAAGTTGATAAGACTTACAAGGATTTGCCCTTCAATAATTCAGTTTCATCTCTGTATCCTCATGAACTTTAGGAGAACTTTAGAGGAGGTCATATATAGATCTAACTCAGGCCACTTGAATTTGGAACAAAATGAGTCAGAGATCATTCTGTAGTCAACACAGTTAACAAAAAGAAATTTGCTTAGTCATAACTGGAGAATTACATACAACAAGAATAAGTATTTGGGACATCTTCAGTTAAATCAGCTAAAATCAGCTAGTTAAATCTGGCTAAGCATCAGAGAAGGCCTGAAGTTCATCATGTATGTTTTATATTCAGTAGACAAGAAAGTGATATTAACAATTTGAACCTTTAGTCCTCTAAGCCAACCAAGTCTCAAGGATGGCTTCAATACTATTTAAGGGAAAAATATCCTTATTTACTTATGGGCAGGGTTTAGATCATTGTTCCTATCACAGTATGAATGTGTATGCATACAAATAATGTGGTATAGTAGAAAGAGAGCTGAACTGGGAATTAGAAGCTAAGTTCTAATCATGGCCCTGACACTAATTTGTCACTTTAGGCAAATCATTTCACTTTTTGGTATCTCTGTTTTCTCCTCTGTAAAATAAGGATTTGGGGCAAGGTGATCACTAGCTATAAATTTCTATGATTATACATCCCTAGTGTACTTTTAAAAGTTATGTATTTCACAGAATAGTAGAAACAAAAAAAAACCAAGGAAAATGTATTATTTCATTAAGTCTGACCCTCAACTATATACATGCCACAAATATACTGAGTCCTTGATAGGTATTACATTTTAAGTAAATCAGATTTTGGATTATCCACTCATCTCTTTAGGGAAAGGAAATTACAGTATAATAGCTTTCACCTTTTTGGATATGATTTCTGGAAATACATTATACATTATCCTATTAATCTCCTAGTAACCCCTTAGAATGGATCAGTATACTCTATTTTGCCTCTAACCCACATCACCTCCCAAGTTTATGTGATTTTCATTATAGTTCATATTTCATTTGAAAATGTCAAAATACTGCCCACACATGGCCAAAACCCAAGTAAGAAGATAGAATCACTTTATTAGATGTGCCAAATGGGCTCTGGTGCTTATCTGATCATGAATTGTGACTTCTTTTAGTCCAGATGGTGAAACCATACCCAAGAATGATGCTCTTTCAAGAGCTATGCTAATTGTGGTATTAGATCATGTGGTATTAGGCTTTAACATCTGTCACATGAGCAAACACACATGGTAGCAACTCAGTTTCCTTAAATTTTAGATTTTCTGAATTTCTAGTAGTAATTAGTATTCTAAATAGATATTCCTTGCCCTTCCTAAAGTGATAAGTTTGGTAGTGGTCTTGGATGATATACCATATATTGGTGGGATATATGAATGAATCTTTATGAAGAAAAATGTATTTCTTCCTTTGAATAATCTTGGGATGGAAACACTTCTTTACAATCACTGTGAGTTATAAATTGAAAAGTTTATTCCTCTGGACATTTTTTTTTCTTTTTTTCTATAGCAATTTGTCCTCACCCCATAATTACATTATCAAAATTTCGCTGAAATGATGTCACTGGGTTCAATAGCTGCAGAGCTGCATTTGTAATTAGTAACGGGTAGTCAATTTCATTGATCTCCTTTACCCTTACAAATGGAACACAAGTGAAAGTATTTATCTTTCAGCATGCAGAATTAGGAGAAAGAAGAAAAAATGCGAGTGGGAAAATATCTTTACATTATAGAAAAAAAGAATTAAGAACTGATATAAGGGAAGCAATAGATCAAAAAATATGAGAAGCAGTGAGGATTACTAGATAGAAAGCCATTCTTAAAACCAGGAAGCTCAGGGTGTGTGTGTGTGTGTGTGTGTGTGTGTGTGTGTGTGTGCGCATTTACATAGAATTTTTGTATTTTTATATATTTTCTACTTTCTATCTTTAATTAATACAACATCTGTGTTAGTAACTAACATTTCACCACTTATAATGTTATCCTCAGAATTTAAGTTATTTTAAAAAATTGGGGGGATAATTTTTGAGACAATCTAATGTAATTTGAAATATTAGATGTTCCAAATTAGGTACCATGGATATAAAAAGACATGGGATTGGATATTAAGAGACCATTGCTTTACTTCTTCAGTCACTAACTAGCTAAGTGACTTTGGGCAAGTTATTTCACTAATCTCTTCCTTAGTTTTCTATTTTTAAAATGAAGAAATAAAATTAGGTAATCTCTAAGAATCCTCCCAGTTAAAAAAAAAACAAAAAACCCCAAACATTAACTTAATAGGTATAGAAGGGATATAATTTTTGCCTGTTTAGAGATAAAGCCATAAAATCCTAGAGGAAAAATTTCTCAAAGCTGTTTAAAGAATGAATGAAAAGTTAGAGGATATTATATTCCTATTTATTCAATGAGCATTTATCAAATACCTATTATGTATATGGGACTGTGCTAGACTTTTATACAAAGACAAAAATGAAACAATTCTTGCCCTTTCAGAGTTCACATTCTATTGTAGACACTGCCAGATCCTGGGTAATCCTCACTGTTGCTTCTCAATACTTGAATTGTTTTTGTCTGGCAGCTTGTGATATTTTTTCTTTGAAATCATAATTCTGGAGTTTTGTAACAATGTTCCTATATTAAAAGGTTGTGATGAGCAAATATAAAATGCTTAGCACAATGTGTGACACATAGAAGACATATCTTCTGTTCTTAATGTAGCCTAATATATCATCAGCATTTTTGGCTGCCATATCATACTATATTGACATTTATTGAACTTGCTACCCACCAAAACTATATTGTTCTTATTAGATATTTATTTCTTTTTTTGCCAAAATTGTTCTGGCTTCTGAATTTCACATTTGTGAATTCCTGCTGTCTTTGAATGACTTCACTTGTTAGATTTTAGTCCATGACATGATGGAATCCTATTTATTCTTTCTCTAAATCCTTTGATATTGCCTTTCCTAATACCTAACCTACATATTAGGCCATTCACATTTTCCCTCTTCTTTTGTGTTACAAATTCTAAAATAGAGTGGTCATTTCTCCTCAAGGTTTCAAAAATTTCCAACTGAATAATGAATTCCTCCTTATTGGTAAAAAGTGGGTCAAGAAAAGAAATTCCTCTTGTTGAAGGATGGAATTATCATTAAGAAATATTAGATGTTCTGCATTTGACCAGAGGCCTCCCAGTGACTTGCCAATTAATTCTTCTTTCATCATTACTATGTCAAGTTTGTAGTCTCTTTTTGGTATGAATTCATATATTCCAAATGTATTCTATGCTATCCAGTGACCATATTGCATCTGTTTCTGACCCAATTGCTATTCATGCTCTCCATTTCATTGGTTTCCAGATTTTACTCTGTTCCTGAGTATGTCTTTAAAGTCTACTTTTCAAGGTGTTATTTTCTTTAGTGAATTTTTTTTTGCATTTGGCCTATTATGTTTGTTAAGGGATTGCTTTCTTCAGTTTATGTATGTATATCATGTGTATATATACATACATACATATATATATATTGCATTTGGCCAATTGCATTTTTAAAGGAATTGTTTTCTGTAGTCAATTTTGTCCTTCTTTTTCTAAACTGTTGACTTTCTCTTGCATACTTCTTGTTTCTTTTCCTAATTTTTCTTCTATTTGTCTTATTTGCCTTTTAAAATCTTTTATGGATGTTTCCAAGAAAGCTCTTTGGGCTTGAAATCAATTCATATCATTATTTGAGATTTCCTCTGTGGGCATTTTGTCCTCTTCTGAGTTGGTATAAAGGAGGCACTGTTCCAAGCTTCCTGTGCAGCTCTGAACCTTGGCTTTGAGCACAGAAGCCCCTTGTTCTTGATGTCTTGCTTACAGCAAAGGGTAGCCCTAGCTGCTATCTCCAAGAAACAACCTGGTTTCCCTGGGCTGGTAATTTGCTTTCTGTGCTGTGTCACTGATCTGTCCTGCTACTGAGCCAAGACCGAGGGTCTCAGTTGCCATTCTGCTCTGATTAAGACCCTTTTACTAGCTTTTCCAGACATCCCCTTTCACCCCAGTGAGACTGACCTTTCTTGAAGTCTTTCCAGTCTGTCTTGAGCTGGAGAGTTGTTTCATTCAATCAGACTATTCAGAGGCTTGATTTCATGTGGTTTTCAAGGGAAACTGGAAAAGCTGGAACAGCTTCCTGGCTTCACTCTGCCATCTTGGCTCTACCCTTGGAACTTCTCCCAGAGTTTACATTCAGGAGATACATAGATAAGCCAAAATAAAACTTTATAAATTAAGTAAAAAATATTTTTTTGGGGAAAGAGGATTAAATGGGAAGATCAAATGAGATTTATTGTAGGGGGAAGACTTTGAGAGCCTTAAAAGGAGTAAGAGATTTCAATGAGTGGAGGTCAGAGTAAGTATCTTCCAAGTATGAGGAAGAGCTTGAACAAAAGCCAAGAATGTGAGAGAAAGAATACAGTTATGCCTTACATATCATGACTTTCCCCATCATGGTTTTGATATATTACCAATGGCACTAAAAGTTAATGGGAATTTTGGGGGAGTTTTGGGGAAGCCACAGATAACATAAAGGCTAGTAGATGATGCAGAAAAATTTTTAGAAACTCAGAAATGCATAAAATATATCTATAGTGTTATATAACATCAACCCCAAATTTACCATGAGGTTTTATAAACACTGCCTTAAATAAAAAGAAAAAATTCAGACTTTTTCTCTTATAAAGGAAGGGCCAAAAGTTTTTATACAGATTTCCCATATTGTGGGGGGAACTATGCCCCTAACTCCCACGATGTAGAATTGGTTTATCAAGTAGGTGAATTTGATTATAAATATGTGACAAAGGAATATAGTGAGATCAATTTGGAAAGACAGGCTATTGCTATCTTATGTAGGGCTTAAGTGAAAGAAAGAGGTGTTTTTATTTTATCTTGTAGGTAACAGAGAGTCATTGAAGGTTCACATCACTCTGGGGAAGAGATATGGTAAGACCTGTATGTAGTATTATCTATATAGTGATATATTGGAGGCAGAGAGAACAATTAAATGAAGATCAGAATAGCTGATGATGAGATGATGATAAGAGCCTAGATTACAATGGGCAGCTACATGTATAGAAAAGTGCTCATATGGAAGAGATCTAATATTGGTAGGAAAAATATTTGACAACTGATTGAATATGAATAATGAATGACTAAAGTGTTGGATATGATTAAAGTTAGCAACTTGGGCAACTGAAAGGATGGTGATGTCTCTAATAGAAATAGGAGATTTAAGTGGACATGAGTTTTGGAGGAAAATATGAGTCTGGACATAATTGAGTTTGAGATGCTTATAAATTTGAAGTGGGAGATGAATGTTCAAAAGATAGTGGGTGATAAAAGACCAATGCTCAGAAGAGAAACTAGGGGGTAATTTACAAAGTGATGATAATTGAACTCATGGAAGCCAATGAGATGATTGAGAAAAGATTCAGATTTGGAAGGAACCTTAGAAGTAATTTAGTCCAACCTATATTTAAGCAGGAATCCCCATGATGATATCCCTGAGAAATGATTATCCAGCTTTATTTGAAAGTTTCTTCTCCAACAAAGATTTGAACTATCATTACCTTCTGAGGAAGCTCATTCTATGATTTATTCACGCTGATTATTAAGAAGTAATTCCTTACATTGAGTCAGGATTTGCTTCTTTTGCAATTTCACTCAGTACTTTCAGTTCTGCCTTCTAATGCAAAATAGAACAAGGATAATTCATCTTCTACATGATGTACCTTCAAATATTTGAGGGCATATATTATCAGCCATTATTGTTTTTTCTTCTGGATAACTATTTTCAGTTCCTCTAAGTGATCTAAGTATGACACTCTCTGGCTTTCTTCATACACTTAGTTATTCTCCTTTAGACTTATTCTTCTTTGTCAATGTCCTTCCCAAAATGTGGCCTCCAGGATGTTGTCTGACTAGGTCACAGTAAGAAGGACTATTTATTGTCTTTCTAGTTCTGGAAACTATGCTTCTATTAGTGGAAATCTTTTTATACCAATGACATCGACAGGTTTTATTAAAAATAAATCAAGTTATATATTGGATTACTTGCTATTTGCTGGGGGGGAAGAAGAGAGAGAAACATTTTAGAACACAAGGTTTTACAGGGTTGAATGTTGAAAATTATCTATGCATATGTTTTGAAAATAAAAAGAATAAAAAATAACTTGTTAGATTTAAAAAAAAATTTATTAATACTTTTTATTTGCAAAACATATGTATGGGTAATTCCTAAACATTAACCCTTACAAAGCTTTCTGTTACAAATTTTTCCCCCCTACTCCCCACCCCTCCCCTAGATAGCAGGATATCCACTACATGATAATTATGTTAGAATACTTAAGAAATTGAATATATGTATAGTTATTGCCACACATCATTTTTTGTGCAGGAGAAATCGTATCTACAAGAAAGAATAATCCGATAAAGGAAATACAATGCAAGCAAACCTCAATAGAGAACATGAAAATGTTATGTTGTGGTCCACATTTCACATCCCTCTCTCTGGGTGTATGTGGCTTTCTTCACTGAACAATTGGAATTGGTTTGAAGCATTTCATTGTTGAAGAGAGTCATGTCCCTTAGAACTGATCCTCATATAGTATTATTGTTGCCATGTACAATGATCCCCTGGTTTAAATTGTTAGATTTTGACCACTGTTTCATAGTATTGAATAATAATGAGCTCCCAATCCATTAACACTTTCAGATCATTTTCACAAATTGTTACCTAGTGCTGCTTCCCTATTTTATATATTTATAGTTTTCTTTTTCAAGTCAAGTGCAGGAATTTATATTCAGCTCTATTAAATTTTATATTATTATATTTATTCCACAAGTCTCTAGAGGCTCTCTCATCACTTTTTGGATGTATGCCTCTGGAATGCTAAAGCTGTCTTCATTGTTTATTTCGGACAAGTCAATATATCTTTCTATTGTTTGGGGAATAAACTTTGCTAGATGGCAGCAGCTAGATAGAGCACTGGGTCTGAAGTCTTGAAGGAAGACTTGAGTTCAAAACTGGCTACCAAATTCTTACAATCCTACATAAGACACTTTGTCAGCTTCAGTTTCCTCAACTATAAAATGGGGTTAATAATAGCACCTACCTCACAGGGTGGTTGTGGGGAATCAAATGAGATATTTGTAGAGTTCTTAGTATATTGCCTGGCAAATAGTAGGAGCTTAATAAATACTTTCCTTCTTCATCTGGAGGTAGATTTTGAAAAGTTTGCCAAAGACAAAGAATATATATTCAATTTTTATTGTATTCTCTCATAGTGCTTAGTTCAGTTTTTTTCCCTTTTTGCCATGTTCTCTGTCACTATGTGAGCTTTTCCCCCTTTCCATCTGGGACACAGAAATCAAATCAATATAGCTATTGTATCATATGAATGTCATTGATTGATCATAGGGATGTCATTGGTAGCTCACTTATTGATGGTTTAATAAATAATAAATTTTTATGACATGACAACAATGAAATACCTGAGTCTGAGTACTAGTTTTCAAGCTTAGCATATCACTTAAATACCATGTGACTAAATTTTCTCATTTATAATTTGGAGATAAAAGAGGTTACTTAACTCACAGAGTTGATAAGGAACCCTCTTTGTAAACTATAAAGTTTTGCATAAATACAAGCTAGCATTATTTTATCTTCCTTTGTAAGAGAAATAGGAGGAGACATTTCCTGGAAGTCAGTTTAGTTCTGAAAGGAATTCGTGCTTGTAAGACTAGGCCCTTGAGTCCTTTTCATACTCTGTCCCTTCATTTCCTTATTTTAATTCCCTTACCATTTATATTCTGCACATGGAATGATTTCAACTGACCCCATTCGTCCTGTGAGGTTTGAAATTCTCACCATTTAAATTCATGCCCTTGGGTTAAGGTATTGCCTGAAGAAGACCATTATTAAATGTAAATGTATTACTCTCTGGAGGTGACACATAAATAGTAATTATTACATTAGCACAAATTATTTTAGCATTCCCTTTCTTGCAGGATGTGCCCAGTAGGGGTCAGGACCTGCCATTTGGGCATCACTGTGGAGAAATACAAGATTGCTATAGGAGTACAATTAAAAAATATCCTGGTGAAAAGGACTAGAGCAGAAGACTGGGTGGGTGGGTGAGAAGGTGAGCAGGGTAAAATCTCTTTCTTCCACTTCTTTTCCTTTCCTTCTTTTTCTTTCTCTTCCTCTTTCTTCCCTTCCTTTATGAGGTGTTGAGAAAGTCCAGCTACAGACACAATATGACTGGAAATGTACTAAAGAAATTGAACTCAACTTCAGTTTACTATAACATTTATAAGTGCTTACTATGCTTCTGCTCTATCTTAACCTACTGTGTACTATTTTTCTAGTACAACTCAATTGTAATAAATATTAAGTTCCCTTCTTACTCATTGCTTTCCAAATTGTGCTTATGTTTTCTCTCTCTCTTTTTTTTCTCTCTAAAAGAAATGAAACAGAACAAAACTACACCCAGGTTCTATTTTTGTCTTTGCTCCCTTCCTCTTTCAACTCTGTACACAATTCCTAGAGATAGTGGGATTATGTCTCTTCTCCACACTGGTAGATAATAAGTACTTGATTATTATTCATGTGCTCTAATTGTTCAACTGTATTTACCTTTCTAGGCAAAACCATTCCAAGACATCCTATAGTTTCTCCATGATTTTTTTTTGTATAAGACTTCTTGGCTAGTAAGATGATCCCAAACTATAAACTCCATCCAGAATACTTAGTCAGAGTGTAAACTACTTCACCCTTTTTTTTTCATTGCTTGTAATTTGTTTTTCATGTACAAGTGTCATAGAATATTGATAGGCCTAAATCCACTCATGTCAATTTCCTTGGACTAACTATTGCTTAGGGTGTTAGGTGGCATAGTGGATAGTTACAAGTTCAAACTCAACTTCAGACATTGACTAGTTAAATGATCCTGGACAAATCACTCTTCCCTGTTTGCCTCAATTTCCTCATCTGTAAAATGAACTGGAAGAGGAAATAGCAAATCACTCCAGTTTCTTTGCCAAGAAAACCCTAAATACAGTTATGAAGAATTGGAAACAATTGAAAAACCAATGAACAACTAACCAAATAACAACAGCAAGGGTGCTAAGGTGGATTATTTAGAAAAACTGAATGGAGGAGTTCACAGACAAAAATCCAAACCTCTAAATCTATACCTTTTGAGTCTCAGTATTGCCATTTCTTATCTATGCCAACATTTTTCCTTCCTGGTTCTCAGTTTTCCTATATATGAAATTAGGAGGTGAATTGGGTGATTTCTAAAGATCTTTTCAGTTCAGTTCTATAATTCTACCAAGGTTCTGGTAATTTAATCTATCAGGAGAAAGAATAGCTGGGAGTGTTAGCAGTACCAATTTTCTCAACTCATTTTATATGTGACTCTTAATTCTCTAGTTGAATTAGCTTTCAAAACCATACTGCTTTGGGGAGTTGGATCTTCTTGAGTTACATATTATCTAATAAGGAAAAGATGGAATCTGAGAGATCTATGGTCAGTTGAAAAGGCCTAATCCATTGTGGCAAGATTTTCTAAGGCCTCCCCACTATGGTTTCCTACCTCACCTGAAAAGTAGCTTGTCCTCATCTGGCAAGTTTTGCGCCATGAAACAGCACATTTCTGACTTTCATTATGTGCTGTAAAAATCCATGAATCGAAAATATAAAGGGGCTATTCATCAAATGCGCTAAGAGCTGTTAAATCAGTGAACTATGCAATTACACATTTGTTCCTATTAGGTATCGAAATGGGAGAAACTGGTGCATTGTCACTGTACAGTGCCTAGTTCATTCACATCACAGACTTGAAGGCTGAGCCTCATTAAAGAGGAAATATGACTTTTTAAAGTTACCTGAAAGAAGGCAGCACAGCCTGCCTCATCATGAAATGTCTCAGTTCAGGAATTCTATAGGTTTGCTTTGCAAACTTCCCACACCTTCATTTTCTCCCTGCTAGATTTATCTAAAATACGTTGGAATGGAGACTTAGTTAAGTGATGGGATATATAGTATGGGGACAGGAGATTTTTTAATAAGTTATCCCTTTACCATAGGAATGTTTTGTTCCACACAGAAAAAGTGATAGTATAGACTATGGAAGACTTTGATTTGATTCTAGATGCCTCTACCCAACTCCCAGCTTTTTTTATGTATACCGCAGCATAAGCAACATGAAGGTAAATAGACACCTTGGTCCATTATGGGAAAAATAAGAGGGAGCAGTGTACAAGTGTAAGGAAATGTTTGCTCCTCAGCGAACACTTGAAAAATTCCTTTGTGAAAGATTGGTAATTACACATAAGCTACTTAATATAGATTTAAAAAGGAGAAGACTGCTACTGATTTTGAGACTGGCCAAATACAGTTCTTTGGGGGCATAGAATGGTTTATATGCATGTAAGTTCAGGTATTAGTCCTAGAATTTGTGGTTAAAAAAAGAAAAGACTGAAGTAGTATTGAGAAGCTCTACATCCTAATTCTTATGTGTGATTGATTGTTTTTTGGGAGATTTAATTGGCTTGACCAGGCAGATCTGGTTTTCTTTAGAAAAGAGGAATTGGTAGTTCTCTTAATTATTCTTGTGTGGTATTGTGGAAAATGCTAGAATTGTAGAAAATATAAACAAAAAGTTACATCTTGAACTTAATTGTTCATGTGCACCTAAAGTACTCTATGAAGTATTTTCTTTCTTCAAAGGCAATGATTGTAACAGGAACCTCAACTTCTGATACTACTTCTTTATCAGGAAAATAGGACTAAAGATATTGGCATAATATTCAAGTTCAAAGGGAGTTTAAGGCTATCTGATACAACCCAAGTCTTAACACCTATGTACTCTCTAAGACACCCCTGACAAATGTCATCCAGCATTCATTTGAAGACTATTGGCAAATCCACAACCTTCCAAGGCAGCCCATTCCAATTTGGGACAGCTCTAATTGTTACAAAGTATTTCCTCACACTGAGTCTAAATTGGACTCTCTGCATCTTCCCCACATTGTCCTTTGAGGTTTAAGCCAAACAATGATAATCCTTCTTTCTTGTGACAACCCTTCACATTCTTAGAGACAGTTTTCTTGCCCTCATGCTTCCCCATCAAATCTATTCTTCCTAGGTTGAACATCCCCATATCCTTCAATTAATCTTTGTGTAGCATAATTTCTCTTGCTATTACTATCCTGATTGCAGTACTTTGCATTTGTTTTCCAAATAAAGCACTTTGATAATGAAGGCTTTCCGTCAATGCAAAGCTCATGACAGCATACTGCTTGAGATGTGATCTGAAAAGCAACAAGACTGTCACTTCCTTCTTTTTAGACACCATACCTCTCCTAATTCAGCCGAGGTTTACATCAGTCTTGTTGGCTGCTATATTGCATTTTTGAACTAAATTTGAGTTTTCAGTACTTAAAATCTGTCAGCTCTCTTTCACATGAAATGTATTTAGCTGGAACTTGTACTTGTAATGTTGAGTTTCTGAACTGAAGTGTTACAGGACATCAAGTTCTCCTGTCCCTTGCAAAATCAGTTAAAGGTTGATACCATCTGACTGTTTGAATGGCGGTAAGGGAAATAGAAAAACTAGTGCCTCCTCTACCTAGCTTCTTTCAGTAGGAAATGTTCCCTATAGAACTGAAGAAGTGGCTCTTTTTAAAGTCTTGGAGCAGGACCCTCAGTTCAGAGCTGAGTCCTGAGGAATGTTCTAGAGCAGGGAATTATGAATCTTTATTCATTTAGTGGGGGTTAGATACCTATCTAAATTGATTTTTTAAATTTCAGAACTTCCAATGTATATCATCATTGCATCACCTCCAAGGAGGCATTTCTTTTCTTTTCTTTTTTTTTTTTTTTCCTTTTTGCTGAGGCAATTGGGGTTAAGTGACTTGTCCAGGGTCACACAGCTAGGAAGTAACTGAGACCAGATTTGAACTCAGGTCCTCCTGACTTCAGGGCTAGTGCTCTAACCACTGCGCCACCTAGCTGCCCCAAAGGAGGCATTTCTGAGAAGAAAAACATGAAACTTCCATTGACCAGAAATAGTAGCACAAGGTTTCTGAAATTTGGTCATCAACCTGGCTTTCTCTTCTTTTCTTGTTTATGGGCTTCTAGGGGAGTGGTGCCTAGCAGATGTATATTTATTTTTCCTCTTTTCTTCCCTAATGACTGGCAGTAGTGATAGTAGCAGTGGTGGTGGTGATTGTGATGGTGGAAGGAGTAGAAATGGTAAAACACAAATAACATTTATAAAGCACTTTCTAAGTACTGAACACTATGCTAAGACTTTTACAATTAAGATCGCATCTGATCCTCATGATAGTCCTGCTATGTAGATGGTATTATTGTTCCCATTTTACAGATGAGGAAACTAAAAGAAACAGAGATAAAGTGATTTGCCCAGAATCACACAGCTAGTATTTGAGGGCAGATTTGAATTGAGGTCATCCTGACCCCAGGTCCACTGCTCTATCCACTGTACCATCTAACTGCTCAATCCACTGGACTGTGTTCAATGTACATTTTTTTAAAAATTTATTTACGGTATTATTTATTTATTTACTGTACTGTGTTCAATGTGAAGACCAGCTTTGTTTTAGTTCTCTGTCTTGCTTTTTGGCTATGGAGGGAGCAAGAGCTGCTGTCTTCCCTTTCAGAGGCTTAGTAGGGCCCTGGTCTATCATTTCTCCCTGTCTTTGCTTATTCTTCTGGAACTGAGTTAAGTAGAAAAGATACTGCTATATGAACTCTCTTCCCTTTCTCTCTTTTCTTTTTCCCTTTAAGTTTTTTTCTTCTCTTCCTAGTCTCTCATCCTGCCAATAGTTGAGAAGTCTATAGTCTTTCATCCAGGCAGCCCCTGCTGGTTTGGGGATCATTATCTATTGGAATGATAATATATTTAATATGTTTAGTGTTATTTTTACTAATTCTGCTTTTTACTACATAGACATCATTATACGTAGATTTGTATGTTGTTGATAATCCCATGATGATGTAACACAATGCCTCACACATAATAATTGCTTAAGATACATGCATGTTGACTAACTGCCAAGTATAACTTTGCTAAATGGAGATACTAATTGATTTCCTAAATTCTGACCCAGTTTGTTCAGGTATGTAGATAGGTGTATAAGTATCATTTTCAAATAGTAAATTATCCTAGAAGTAATATATAGAGGACACCTATTAAATCCAGCATTTTCTAGAACAGGGGTTCAACTTGGAATTTATGAACTTATTTGAAAATATATACAAATATATGTAAATGATAACTATTTCAATATACTTGGTTTCCTTTATAAAGCTATGTATCTTACTATATGAATTTTAAAACATTCTGAAAGGGGGATCTATAGGCTTCACCTGATTGCAAAAGGAGTCTATGATAAATCATCTAATGTATATTTCTCCAACTTATGGAGAAGATAGTATGAGGTTATCCTTGTGGGGAAGGCTATCATGAGCAATTGTCAAATGTTTTGCAAAAATCTAAATAAATCATATTTACAGCAGTTCCCAAATCTATTAATCTAGCAATCTTATAAAAAATTTGAAGTTAGACTGATGTGTGTGACTTTTTCTTGATGAAGCTGTGCTGAGTTCTGATGATCATTATATTTCTACTATAAATGCTCAAAAAAATCATTCCTTTGAAATAGGTTCAGAATTATGCCAGGAATTGAGGTCCAGCTTTGTAGACTTATGGTTTCATATTTCCTCCTCTTTGCTTTATTGAAAATGGGGACACCATTTGCCTTCTCTAGTCTTTTTAAAAATTTTATTTTATTTTATTTTATTTTTATTTTTATTAAAGCTTTTTATTTGTATAACATATGTACGGGTAGTTCCTCAGCATTGATCTTTACAAAGCTTTCCGTTACAAGTTTTACCCCCAGTCCCCTCCCCTCCCCTAGATGGCAGGAAGTCCACTACATCTTAATAATGTTAAAATACTTGACAAATTGTGCACGAAAAATCCTATCTACAAGAAAAAAAAAGAAAATCAGAGAAAGGAAACACAATGCAAGCAAACATCAATAGAGAGCATGAAAATGTTATGGTGTGGTCCACATTTCATATCCCTCTCTCTGGGTGTATATGGTTTTCTTCAATGAACAACTGGAACTGGTTTGAGACAATTCTTGGTTGCAGAGAGCCATGTCCATCAGAATTGATCATCATGTAATACTGTTGTTGCCGTGTATAATGATCTCCTGGTTCTGCTCGTTTCACTCAGCATCAGTTCATGCAAGTCTCTCCAGGCCTCCCTGAAATCATCCTGCTAGTCGTTTCTCACAGAACAATAATATTCCATAACATTCATATACCATAATTTATTCAGCTACTCTCCAATTGATTGGCATCCATTCAGTTTCCACTTTCTAGCCATTAGAAAAAGGGCTGCCACAAACATTCTTGCACAGGTGGGTCCCTTTCCCTCCTCTAAGATCTCTTTGGGATATAAGCCCAGTAGAAACACTGCTGGGTCAGATGGTATGCACAGTTTGATAACTTTTTGAGCATAGCTCCAAATTGCTCTCCAGAATGGTTGGATCCATTCACAGTTCCACCAACAATGTATTAGTGTCCCAGCTTTCCCACATCCCCTCCAACATTCATCGATATCTTTTCCTGTCATTTTAGCCAATCTGACAGGTGTGTAGTGCTACCTCAGAGTTGTCTTAATTTGCATTTCTCTGATCAATAGTGATTTGGAGCAACTTTTCATATGACTAGAGATGGTTTTAATTTCATCATCTGAAAATTGTCTGTTCATATCCCTTTACCACTTATCTATTAAAGAGTGGCTTGAATTCTTATAAATATGAGACAATTCTCTACATGTTTTAGAAATGAGGCCTTTATCAGAACCATTAAATGTAAAGATGATTTCCCAATTTTATGCTTCCCTCCTAATCTTGTCTGCATTAGTTTTATTTGTACAGAAACTTTTTAACTTAATATAATCAAAATTATCTATCTGGTGTTCAATTAAGAGTTCCAGATCTTCTTTGGACATAAATTTATTCCATCTCCACAGGTCTGAGAGGTAAACTATCCTATATTCCTCTAATTTGCTTACAATATCACTCTTTATATCTAGATCATGAACCCATTTAGATCTTATCTTGGTATGTGGTGTTAGGTATGGGTCAAACCCTAATTTCTTCCACACTAGTTTCCAATTTTCCCAGCAGTTTTTGCTGAATAGTGAGTACTTATTCCAAAAGCTGGGGTCTTCGGGTTTATCAAATGCTAAATTGTTAAAGTTATTGCCTAGATTGTCCTGATATCCTATCCTATGGCACTGATCGACTGCTCTATTTCTTAGCCAGTACCAAATGGTTTTGATGACCGCTGCTTTATAATATAGTTTTAGATCTGGTACAGCAAGGCCACCTTCATCTGCCTTTTTTTTCCAAATGAACTTTGCTACTATTTTTTCTAGATGTGTAAAATAATTTCTTAGGAGTTTGATTGATATGGCACTAAATAAGTAAATTAGTTTGGATAGTATTGTAATTTTTATTATATTTGCTCGGCCTACCCATGAGCACTTAATGTTTTTCCAATTGATTAGGTCTGATCTTATCTGTGTGGAAAGTGTTTTGTAGTTTAGTTTGTATAGTTTCTGACTTTTCCTTGGCAGATAGATTCCCAAATATTTTATACTATCATCCATTATTTGGAATGGAATTTCTTTTTGTATCTCTTGCTGCTGAACTTTGTTGGTAATATATACAAATGCTGATGATTTATGTGAATTAATTTTGAATCCTGCAACTTTACTAAAGTTGTGAATTATTTCTAGTAGTTTTTTAGTTGAGTCTCTAGGGTTCTCTAAGTATACCATCATGTCATTTGCAAAGAGTGATAATTTGGTTTCTTCATTACCTACTCTAATTCCTTTAATCTCTTTTTCTTCTCTTATTGCCAAAGCTAACATTTCTAATACAATATTAAATAGTAATGGTGACAGTGGGCAGCCTTGTTTCACTCCTGATCTTATTGGGAATGGTTCCAGTTTGTCTCCATTACATATGATGCTTGCTGATGGCTTTAAGTAGATGCTACTAATCATTTTTTTTTTGGTTTTTGCTGAGGCAATTGGGGTTAAGTGACTTGCCCAGGGTCACACAGCTAGGAAGTGGCTGAGACCAGATTTGAACTCAGGTCCTCCTGACTTCAGGGCTGGTGCTCTAACCACTGTGTGATCTAGCTGCCCCGCTACTAATCATTTTAAGGAAAAGCCCATTTATTCCTTTACTCTCTAGTGTTTTTAATAGGAAAGGGTGTTGGATTTTATCGAATGCTTTTTCTGCATCTATTGAGATAATCATATGGTTTTTGTTAGTTTGGTTATTAATATAATTGATTATGCTAATAGTTTTCCTAATATTGAACCAGCCCTGCATTCCTGGTATAAATCATACTTGGTCATGATGTATTATCCTGGGGATGACTTTCTGTAATCTCATTGCTAATATCTTATTTAAGATTTTTGCGTCAATATTCATTAGGGAAATTGGTCTATAGTTTTCTTTCTCTGTTTTCACCCTACCTGGTTTAGCTATCAGCACCATATAGGTCTCATAGAAGGAATTTGGTAGTATACCTTCTGTCCCTATTTTCTCAAATAGTTTGTATATTATTGGAATTAATTTTTCTTTGAATGTTTGGTAGAATTCACATGTAAATCCATTTGGCCCTGGAGATTTTTTCTTAGGGAGTTGGTTAATAGCTTGTTCTATTTTTTTTTCTAATATGGGGCTATTTAAATAATTTATTTCCTCTTCTGTTAACCTGGGCAATCTATATTTTTGTAGATATTCTTCCATTTCATTTAGATTATCAAACTTACTGGCATAAAGTTGGGCAAAGTAACTCCTAATTATTGCTCTAATTTCTTCTTCATTGGAGGAAAGTTCTGAGACTAACAATTTGATTTTCCTCTTTCCTTTTTCTTATCAAATTAACTAAAGGCTTATCTATTTTGTTGGGTTTTTTTTTGTAAACCAACTCTTAGTTTTATTTAATTCAATAGTTTTCTTATTTTCAATTTCATTAATTTCCCCTTTTATTTTAGAATTTCCAATTTGGTATTTAATTGAGGGTTTTTAATTTGTTCTTTTTCAAGTTTTTTTTTAATAATAAGCCCAATTCGTTGATCTTTTCTTTCTCTATTTTATACAAGTAAGCATCTAGAGATATAAAATTGCCCCTTATAACCGCTTTGGCCGTATCCCACAAATTTTGGTATGTTGTCTCATTATTGTTCTTCTCCTGGATGAAATTATTGTGTCCATGATTTGCTCTTTCACCCATTAATTCTTCAGGATTAGATTATTTAATTTCCAATTAACTTTTGATCTATTTTCTCCTGACCTTATATTGCACGTGATTTTTATTGCATTATGATCTGAAAAAGATGAATTTACTATTTCTGCCTTTCTGCATTTGATTTTGAGGTTTTTATGCCCTAATACATGGTAAATTTTTGTGTAAGTTCCATGGACCACTGAGAAAAAAGTAAACTCCCTACTGCCTCCATTCAATTTTCTCCATAGATCTATCATACCTAACTTTTCTAACAATTGGTTTACCTCCCTAGTTTCTTTCTTATTTTTTTTGTGGTTTGATATATCTAATTCTGAGAGAGCAAGGTTGAGATCCCCCACTAGCATTGTTTGGCTGTCTATTTCTTCTTGCATCTCTCTTAATTTCTCCCCTAGGAATTTGGATGCTATTGCACTTGGTGTGTATATGTTTAGTATTGATATTGCTACATTATCTATGGTACCCTTTAATAAAATATAGTTTCCTTCCTTATCTCTTTTGATTAGATCTATCTTGGCTTTTACTTGATCTGAGATAAGGATTGCTACCTCTGCTTTTTTTTTTTGTTCACCTGAAGCATAATGGGTTCTGCTCCAGCCTTTTACCTTCATCCTATATGTGTCACTATGTTTCAGATGTGTTTCTTGTAGACAACCTATTGTGGGATTCTGGTTTTTAATCCAGTTTGCTATCTGCTTCTGCTTTATGGGAGAGTTCATCCCATTCACATTCACAGTTAGAATAACTAATTCTTTATTTCCTGCCATCTTATTTACTCAAGTTATGTTTTTCCCTTTCCTTTCCCCTTTCTCCCTTCCCCCCTCCTCAGTATTTTGCTTTTGATGAACCCCTCCCTCAAACAATCCTCCATCCTTTAGATCCCCTCCCCCTTTTTTACTCCTTTCCCCTGATTCTTCTATTTTCCCTTCTATTAGTTTATCCCTTTCTTTTCTTCCTTTCCCTCCCACTTCCCTATAGCAACAGACAAGTTTCTCTGTGAAATCAAATGTCTGATATACACTTTTAGAGCCCAAACTGATGAGAGTAAGATTTACACAATGCTCATCTCCCTCCCTTCTTTCTCTCAATTATATTAGGTTTTCTTTGCCTCTTCATGAGATATTATCTTGTTTTTACCTCCTTTTTTAAAAATCTTATTTTACCACCTTTTCCCTTTTTTCCCCAGTATGATAACCTTTCCCCCTCTAGTTTTCTTTTTCATATTATCAAAGTAATATCTAGTTAATTATACCCCCAACCTTTAAATATCCTCATAGTAGAAATAAAGTTCTCAAGAGTCCTTTCCTTTTTACCTTTTTATGTTTCTCTTGAGTTCTGTGTTTGGATGTAGAATTTTTTGTTCAGATCTGGTCTTTTCATTAGAAATAGGTGAAAATCACCAATATCATAAAATGAGCATCTTCTTCCCTGGAGGATAATGCTATTCTAGCTGGATAGGTTATAGTTTGCTGTAATCCAAGTTCCTTTGCCTTTTGGAATATCTGGTTCCAGTCCCTTCGATCCTTCAGTGTGGAGGCTGACAGATTGTGTTTGATTCTAATTATAGATCCTCGGTGTTTGAATTGTTTCTTTCTAGCTGCTAGCAAATTCTTTTCCTTAGTGCGATAGTCCTGACATTTAGCCACGATATTCCTTGGGGTTTTAATTTTGGGGTCTCTTTCAAGAGGTGATCAATGAATTCTTTCAATGGTGATTTTGTCTTCCGATTCTACAACCTCAGGGCAGTTTTCTTTCAGGATTTCCTGGAAGATCATGTTTAGATTCTTTTTTTCATCATAGCTTTCAGGAAGTCCAATAATCCTTAGATTGTCTCTTCTACATCTATTTTCCAAGTCAGTTGTTTTTCCTAGGAGATATTTCATATTTTATTCTATTTTTTCATTTTTTTTGTTTTTGTTTGACTGATTATTGAAGTCTTATTGAGTCATTCACTTGCATTTGTTCAATTCTTATTTTTAAAGTGTTGTTTTCTTCAGTTACCTTTTAAAGCTCCTTTTGTACCTGGCCAATTGAATTTTTTGGTTCATTGCACTCTTTTTCCACTTCACTAATTTTATTTTTCATTAAATTGGTATCTTTTTCATATCTCTTTTGCAGGACATCATATCCTTCTTGCACTGATTTCAATTTATTTTCCCATTTATCCTCCAGCTCTCTTTTGAGATTCTTTCAACAATCTTCCAGAAAGGCCTTTTGAAAAAGGGACCAGTGATGGTCCTTAATAACTTCCTCTGGAGTTGTTTTGTCTAAAGAAACCTCAGGATCTGGGGTCTGCCCTTCTTTCTCTCGATAGAAGCTGTCTATGGTGAGAGCTCTCTTTTGTTTCTTCATTTTTTTAGATAGTGTGGTGGTCTGTTTAAGGGTAGAGAAGCCGAGGCTGTGGTACTTTGCCCTGGGGCAATTCTGCTAATTAACTTAAGGTGTTGGGCCAGAGGGGGCTAGGACTTTGCCTGATGGGGCATAAGACTGTGCCCGAAATACTCCTTAAAAAAGGCAAGTCTGCCAGAACACCTGCCCCCAATCAGGGCAGAATGTCCCGAGTGCCTCAGATAAACTCCAGGGGTTTGGAATTTGGAGTTTGGAGTTTCTGCCAGGATGAGCTGAGTTCCACCCTCACTTCCGGGCTGCACCGAGTATACTGTTTACCCCTCTGCCCGACTTAAACAGACCTGATATGAAGTTCTTCAGAGATATCTGCAAGCAGTGTCCTAATATTTCTGAATTCATTGACTTGAAGATCAGTTCAGAGGCTTATTTTATTGTTGATTTGAGAGAAGATCGGAGGGGGACGAAGAGAGTCATGTTTTTACTCCGCCATCTTGGCTCCACCCCTTAAAGTACCTTCTCTACTCTTGAGACACTTTACTTGTTCATCATAGTCTTTATCACTGACAGAGGCTCGGTTATCATGGGGCAAATTCTGAGAGCAGATATGTTTAGGTCATATGCTGTCAAATCTTAGCGTTAGGCATTTGTAAAACATTGAATCAATTGGTAAATTGTAGCCAAATTTTCATTTGATGATGGTTTCCCTCTATTGCTTAATATATTCTAAGGCTTCTTTCATTTCTTTTGGATATGAGTTGATTATGATATTTTTTGAAAGTAGGGCAATATAAAGAACTATGAATAAGTTAAATGATTATTTTCTGTGGCTTCTTACTTCTGTTTATATGTCAGCAGATTCTATACTATTTAGATGCTTGGAAACTGTGGCTATCCTGTGACAGCTCAGCTGGATATAACTGACATAAATGATTCTTGTTTGACTGTATCTGTATTGTCTTATCATTGCTAGACATAATTAATAATCTGACTTTATTGCTGAAGAATAGGATAAGTTGAATGCAATTGACTTATAAGTGGAAGGAAATGCTGCTCGAGACAAGAAGAGGAAGAATTTACTTGTGTTGTCTTTGTATCTCTGCTATTTAGCACATTGCCTTGAACATAATAAGTGCTTAAAAATACTTGTGTAATCAAACTGAATAATTGTGAGAAGAGACAAAATGATTTTGCCCTGCAGAAATGGTATGAAATAGAAATTTGACTGCCCAGGATATTCATGAGTAGCCATTGCTGAACTCTCATATCTAACACTTTCACTTAGGCACCTCAAATTTAGATATACTACTTGTTCTCTACTTCCTGGTTTCTTAGATTTTCATCAAGACAACTCAAATCCCATCCTTTGCAAGAGGCTTCTTTGATTTCTCCATCCCCTTCCTACAGAGATTGTCTCCTATTTACCCTGCTTAGATGTATGTATCTAGTGAGGGCTGTTCTTTCACAGTGCCTCACACATAGTAAGTGCTTAAAATACATGCTTGTTGACTGACTGAAAAGTGCAACTTTGCTAAATGGAGATTATAATTGATTTACTAAATTCAGACCCAATTTATTCAGGTACCTTTCTTTCACATAAACCAATTTTATTGATATCTTTTGCTTTGACATCACTTACATTCTCTATATAACTCTTTCCCCTTTCCAGATGTTCATACTTTATAACAAGGCCATTTAATTTTAGTACTTCATAATGTTTGTAAAAATTTTTAATGATCCCATACTTGTGTTTTTAAATTTAAATTTCATTTTTATTATGAATTTAAGCATCAACAAACAAGAATATTTTAATACAGAGAATGAAAAAAGGATGTACTTGAAACCATTATTTTTTATATATAGATTAAAATGAACATAATAGTAACAAAATGTGACCTCTTCTGAATGCCCTTCCTTTTTCTTCTTTGTATTTTTTAATGTTTCATTGTCATTCTTTTTTAGTATGTTGCCATCATTCATCCATTTAGTCTGTAAGCATTGAAGTGCCCATTACAAGCTAGGAACTAAGCTCTGTGCTTATGGATACAAAGAAAGCCTCTGCTCTCAAGGACCTCCCAGGCTAACAGAGCAAACAACATGCAAACAACTATGTACAAATTTTATTAATTTTTAATGACATAAAACTTCAGAAAGATTTTTATGACACCTCATATATAGGATAAATTAAAGATAATCAACAGAAGGAAAGGTAAAGTATTAAGAAAGATCTGGAAAAGCTTCTTAATGAATGTAGAATTTTTATCTAAGATGTGAAGGAAGCCAGGAAAGTTGGGTCATGTATCACTTTGGAGCTAATAGTTGTTTGTAGTGTAAAACGTTTGTTTAAATCTAATTTCAATCAGATTGTTTTAGAGTTTTTCAGTGGTTTTTCTGTTATAATATTCTACCCAATCATCAAAACTACTTGTAGTATAGTTTGATATGGTACTGCTATTTCTACTCTCATGAGTTTCTCATTCCTACTTTTTTTTCATTCTTCCTTTGATATTCTTGAACTCTTGTTCTTCCAGATGAATCTTATTATTGTTTTGACTAGTTTAATTGGTATAGCACTAAATCTATAAATTAATTTGTCTAGCAGGGTAATTATTATGATATTTTTATGATTTGATCAAGAACAATTAATATATGTCCAATTATTTGTCTTCCTTTGTATTCATTGGCATTTTGTAATTTTAGCCATATAATTCCTTTGTGTCTTGGTGGGTCAATTTCTAGATATTTTATATATTCTGTAGTTATTGTGAATGAAATTTCCTTCTCTAAAAATTTATAATGTTTTTTGGGGCAATATAGGGAAAGGTTGACGATTCTGTAGATTTATTTTATATTGTATTTGCTAACATAAAATTAATCATTATTATTTTGACTGAATTTGTAGGGTTCTCCAAACCATTATATAACATGAAAACAAAAAACAACAATTTTATTTTTTATTTGTCTATGGTTATTGCCTCAATGTCTTTTGTTTATGCTGTTCCAATTTCTTTTTCAGATTAAAAAAATTATCTTTTATTTTAATCACTTGTAAAAACAATTTTTAAGATTAAAAAAATTGAATTTCAAATTCTTTTCCATGCTCATTTCTTTTCCTCTTCACTGAAGTGAGCAGTTTGATATATACATAAATACAGTCATTCAAAATATATTTCCATCTTTTTCATTTTGAGAAAGAAAATTTCTAAAAATCTCCAAGAAAAATAAAGCTTAAAAAGTATCCCTTAATCTATACAGAGACTACAGCAGTTTTTTCTCTAGAAGTGGATTGCATTTTTCATCATAAATCCTTCAGAATTTTCTTAGACCATTGTATTTCTGAGAATATCTAAGTCATTCATAACTTATCATCAAACAATATTGTTGTTACTGAATACAATGCCCTGTTCTTCTCATTTCATTTTGCATCAGTTAATGAAAGTCTTCCCAGATTTTTCTAAAAGCATCCTGCTTGTAATCTCTTAATGGATAATAGTATTTCATCACAATCATATACTACAACTTATTCAGCCATTCTCCAATTGAAAGACATCTAAATGTGTAGTTTTTTTTTTTGTCACTACAAAAAAGTGCTATAAATATTTTTGTACAAATTGTTTCTTTTCCCCTTTCTTTGTTCCCTTTGAAATACAAACCTACTAGTGGTATGTTGGGTCAAAGGTTATTTACAATTTTATAACTCTTTGGTCATAGTTTTAAATTGTTCTCTAGAATGGTTGTACTACTTCACAACTCCACCAAAAGTACATTAGTGTCCTGATTTTTTCATGTCCCTCCAATATTTATTATTTTCCCTTTTTCTCATATTAGACAATCTGATAGCATATGTATGATATGTATAGTATAGTATAGTATATGTATGTAGTAGTATAGTATAGTATAGATATGAGGTGACACCTCAGAGTTGTTTTATTTTACATTTCTCTAATAAATAGTGACTTAGAGCATTTTTTACATGATTATAGATAGTTTTGATTTCTTTATTTGAAAATGGCTTGTTCATATTCTTTGACAACCTCTCAGTTGAGGAATGACTCATATTCTTATAAATTTGACTCAGTTCTCTATATCTTTGAGAAAGTAAGCCTTTATTAGAAAACTTATAAAATTCTCCTCTTATGCCCAGTTTCTTATTTTCCTTCTAATTTTGGCTGCCTTGAATGTGTGTGTGTGTGTGTGTGTGTACAACCCTTTTTAATTTGATGTAATCAAAATTTTCCTGTATATTCTTTCTCTCCCTTGTTTGGTCAGAAATCTTCTCTTTATATATAAATCTCACAGATAAAATATTTGATGATCCTGATTTGATGATTATGATATCACCCATTTTGTCTAAATGAAACATCTATTTTGACCTTATCTTGGTATAAGGACTGAGATTTTGGTCTGTACCTAGTTTCTGTCAAAATGCTTTTCCCAGCAACTTTTGTCAAATAACATTTTTTTTGTCCCAGAATCTAGTATCTTTGGGTTTATTAAATACTAGATCACTATGGTCATTTGCTCCTGTGTATATTTTGTACCTAGTCTTTTCCACTGATCTACTACTCTATTTCTTAGTCAGCTAAACCAATTTCTTCATATTTTTCATTGATTCCCTTGAAATTTTTGATCTTTTGTTCTTCTAGATGAATTTTATTATTACTTTTACATATATATATAATATTTTGTTGGAATATATGTTGATATGGCACTGAATAAATAAATTACTTCATGTAGAATTGTAATTTTTATTATATTGACTCAGTCAATTTCCCTAAATGTTTAGATATGACTTTATTTGTGTGAAGTGTTTTGTAATTGTGCTCATAAAGTTCCTGGGTTGGTCTTGTAGGTAGACTCAAATATTTTATATTGCTTTATAATTATTCTAAATGGGATTTCTCTTTCTATCTCTTGCTGTTGAGCCTTATTGGTAATATGTAGAAATGCCAATGATTTATGTAGATTTATTTTATATCTTACAACTTTGTTAAAGTTGTTAATCATTTCAAGTAGTTTGTAGTTGATTCTCTAGAATTCTCTTAATATTATCTACAAAGAGTGATAATTTTGTTTCCTTATTGTCTATTTGAATTTCTTTATTTTTCTTTTCATTGTTAAAACTAACATTTATAATACAATATTGAATGATATTTAGTGATAATAGGCATACATGTTTCAGTTCTGATCATATTGGGAATACTTCTAATTTATCTCCATTACATATAATGCTTGCTGATTGTTTTATTCCTCTGCAGCCTTATTCCTATGAACTCGTGTTTTTATTAGAAATGGATGCTGCATTTTGTCAAATACATTTTCTGCTTCTATGGAGATAATTATATAATTTCTGTAAGTTTTGTTATTGATATGATTAATTATACTAATAGTATTCCTGATATTGAACCAATCTCCCATTCTTGGCATAAATCCCCCTTGATTGTAGTGTATTATTCTGGTTATAAATTGGTATTCTCTTTTATAATATTTTATTTAAATTTTTACATTGCTATTTATTAGGGAAATTGGTCTATAATTTTCTTTTTCTATTTTGGCTTTTAGGGTTAGGATTTTAGGTATCAGCACCATATCTGTGTCATAACAAGAATTTGGTAGGACTCCTTCTTTGCTTATTTTTCCAAATAGCTTATATAGAATTAGAATTGTCTTTTTTTTTGGCTGAGGCAATTGGGATTAAATGACTTGCCCAGGGTTACACAGCTAGGAATTGTTAAGTGTCTGAGGCCAAATTTGAACTCAGGTTCTCCTGACTTCAGGGCTGGTGCTCTATGCACTCCACCACCTAGCTGCCCCTAGAATTGTCTTTTAAATATTTGGTAGAATTCATTCATAAATCCATCTGACCCTGGAAATTTTTTCTTAGAAAGTTCATTAACAGTTTGTTCAATTTCTTTTTCTAAAATGGAGTTTTTAAGTATTTTATTTCTTCTATTAATCTGAGAAATTTTTATTTTTGTAAATGTTCATCCATTTCAATTAAATTGTCAGATATATAGGCACACAGTTGGGAAAAACAACTCCTCATTATTGCCTTAATTTCCTCTTCATTGGTGGCAAACTCACCATTTTCATTTTTAATGATGGTAATTTGGTTTTCTTTTTTCTTTTTTTTCTAATCAAATTAACCAAAGGTTTATTTGTTTTTCAATAAAACCAATACTTAATTTTATTTATTTCTTCAATAGATTTTTTTCTTTCAGTTTTATTAATCTCTCATTTGATTTTCATGATTTCTAATTTGGTATTTAATTGGAGATTTTAATTTGTTTTTTTTTCTTTTTTTTAATCTGCATGCTAATTCTTTTATTTCTCTATTTTATTTGTGTAAATATCTAGAAGTATAAAATTTCCCCTCAGAACAGTTTTGGCTGCATCCCACAAGTTTTCATTCTCTTGGATGAAATTAATTGTTTCTATGATTTGTTGCTTTACCCACAAATTCTTTGTGATTATATCATATAATTTGCAATTAATTTTTGTTCTATTTTTCCATGTCCTATTAGTACATATAATTTTTATTGTGGCTTAATCTTAAAAGGATGCATTTAATATTTCTATCTTTCTGCATTTGATTGAGGGGTTTTTATGCCCTAATATATGGTCTTTTTTGTGTAGGTGCCACATGCCAATGAGAAAAAAGGTATATTTCTTTTTATTTTCATTCAGTTTTCTCCAGAGGTATATAATATCTAACTTTTCAAAAATTCTATTCACTTCCTTAACTTCTTTCTTGTTTATTTTGTGGTTAGATTTATCTAATTCCGAGAGTGGGAGGTTGAGATCCTGCACTATTATAGTTTTACTGTCTATTTCTTCCTGCAACTCCCTTAACTTCTAAGAATTTGAATGCTATACCATTTGGTGCATATATGTTTAGTGTTGATAATACCTCATTATCTATGATACCCTTTAGCAAGATATAGTTTCCTTTCTTATCTCTTTTAATTATTTTTACTTTGGTTTTGCCTGAGATTAGTATTGCTAGCCCTGATTTTTTTTTCAAACTTCAGTTGAAGCCCAATATATTCTGCTGCAGCCTTTTACTTTTATTCTATGTATATCTCTTTGCATCAATATATTTCTTGTAAGCAACTTATTGTAAGGTTCTGGCTTTTGATTCACTTTGCTATTTGCTTCTGTTTTATAGGAGAGTTCATCCCATTCTCATTCATAGTTATGATTAAGAACTGCATTTCCCTTCATCCTGTTTTTCCCCATTCATATTTTTTTCTTTCTCATACTTTCCCTCCTTATCAGTGTTTTGCTTCTGGTCCCCAATGACCCTCACTCTCCCCTCTCTTCTATTTGTCCCCTCCTTTTCTTACCTGTTTCCTCTTCTATATCTTCTATCAGTCTTTCATCTATCCTTTTCTTTTCCTTCTCCCTTCCTACTTCCCTTTATGGTAAGTTAAATTTCTATACCCAACTAAGTGTATGTGTTATTTCTTTGAGCCAAATTCAATGAAATTAAGGTTCAAACAGTGCTCATCTTTCTTCTTTCCCTCTACTATAACAGTTCTTTTGTGACCTTTCATGTAAAGTAATTTATTCTATTTAACCTTCCCTTTCTTCTTCTCCCAGTACAATCCTCCCTCTGCTTCCTTGAATTTCTTTTTTTTTATTTTATCACATCAACTTCAACTTATGCCCACCCCCTCTGACTATTAATACCCTAATTTGTCTAACAAAATACAGTTCTCAAATGTTATAAATATCATGTTCCCATATAGGGATATAAACATTTTTATCTTTAAAAAACATTGTATTTTTTCCTTTGGTTTACCTTTTTATGCCTCTCTTGAGTCTTGTATTTGAAGATCATATTTTCTGTTCAGATTTGCTCTTTTCATCGGAAATTATTTAAAATCCTCTACTTCATTGAATATTCATCTTTTCTCCTGAAAGATAATACTCAATTTTGCTGAGTAATTGATACTTCATTGTAGTACAAATACTCTGCCTCATGGAATTCAATATTATCTTTTAGGCCCTCTGATCCTTTAATGTGGAAGCTACTGATTTCTGGGTGTATTTGATTGTGGATCCTCAATATATGAATTGATTCTTTCTGATTGTGTTCAGTATTTCCTCCTTGAACTGATAATTCTGGAATTTAGCTACAATATTCCTTGTATTTTCATTTTTGGGTCACTTTAAGGACGTGATTGGTGGATTTTTTCAATAATTTGTTTATTCTCTCATTTTAGGATATTAAGGCAGTTTTCCTTGATGATTTCTTGAAAGATACTGTGCAGGATCTTTTTTTTTGATCATGGATTTCAGTTAGTCCAATAATTCTCCTGAAACTATTTTCCAAGTTAGGTGTTTTACCAATTAGGGTTTTTTTTTTTCATTTTTTTCTATTTTTAAATTTTTTTTCTTTTGATTTTGTTTGACTGATTCTGGATGCTTCATTAGGTCATGAGCTTTCACTTGTCCAATTCTAATTTGTAATGAATTATTTTCTTCAGTTACCTTTTTTGAAAAATCTCCTTTTCTATTTGACCAATTCTACTTTTTTTTTTTTTTTTTTTTGCTTTTTGCTGAGGCAATTGGGGTTAAGTGACTTGCCCAGGGTCACACAGCTAGGGAATGTTAAGTGTCTGAGACCAGATTTGAACTCAAGTCCTCCTGACTTCAGGGTGGTGCTCTAACCACTGCGCCACCTAGCTGCCCTGACCAATTCTACTTTTAAAGAAGTTGTTTTGTTCAATGGATTTTTCCTCTATTTCACCAATTCCATTTTTAAAGTAGTTGTTTTCTTCAATATATTTTTGTACTTCCATTTCCAAGCTGTTGGCTTTTTCCTCCCAAAGTGCTGATTCCCCCCCCCCTAATTCTCCTTGTAAGTTTTTTTCTTTTCTTTTTTTTTTTTCTGAGGCAATTGGGGTTAAGTGACTTGCCTAGTGTCACGCAGCTAGGAAGTGGTAAGTGTCTGAAACCAGATTTGAACTCAGGTTCTTCTGACTTCAGGGCTGGTGCCTTGAAGTCTTTTAAATGGAATTTTTCCTTCTGTCTCTTTCATCTTGACTTGTTTGGTAATATATAGAACCACAAATGATACATGTGGGCTTGTTTTATATCCTGCAACTTTGCTGAAATTGGTAATGATTTCAGCTATTTTTTAGATGATTTTCTAGGATTCTCTATATATACACCATCATATCAGTTGCAAAGAGTGATAGTTTTGTTTCTTCATTGTTTCTTCTTATTTCTTCAATTTCCTTTTCTTTTCTTATTGATTTACTAATATTTTAGCTTAATATTGAATAATAGTGGTGATAATGGGCATCCATGCTTCACCCCTGATCTTATTGGAAAGTCTTCTAGGTTATTCCCATTACAGATAATGTTCACTAATGGTTTTAGACAGATACTTATTTCAAGGAAAGCTCAATTTATTCCTATGCTTTCTATTAATAGGAATGAATTTTATATTTAGTTAAAAGCTTTTTATGCATCTATTGAAATAATCATATTTTTGTTGTTTCTGTTATTGCTATGGTCAATTATACTGATAGTTTTCCTAATATTGAACTGTAATCCTACAGTTTTATTCTTTGATCTTTGTGATATATTGCTAGAATCTCCTTGCTAGTATTTCACGCAAAACTTTTGCATCAATATTCATTAAGGAAATTGATTTATAGTTTTCTTTCTCTATTTTTGCCCTTCCTGTTGGGTATCAGTACCACATTTATATCATATTTTCCTCCTCTTTAAACACGCTGATATAGCTACATTGATGTATTTTCAGTTCTTCATACGCTACACTCCATCTCCCATTTCTTTGCCTTTAAATTGGCATTCCCAACTACCCATGGGATGTGCTGTCCCCTTTCTCCTACCCCCTTCCCTTGAATCTCCTTAGCATCTTTTAAGACAGCTCAAATCTCACCTTTTGAATAAGTCTTTTCCTGATTCCTCCAGCTGCTATTGCTTTCCTTCTTTCAGATTACTTTAATCTCTGTGTCTCATAGATAGCTTTTTATTTACATTTTGTCTTCCCTATTAGAATATATACTCTTCTTGAGGTCAAGGACTATTTTAGCTTTTTTATATCTCTAGTACTTAGCACAATTCTGACATATAGCAAAATTGACTGTTGACTAAATATAGCTACTATGCTAATATTTTATTTGATATTTTTACATTGATATTTATTAGATATATTGGTTTATAGTTTTCATTCTCAGTTTTATTTCTCTTGAGTTTGAGTATTCAGATTATATTTGATCCATTAATTGAGTTGGTAAAGCATCTTCTTTCTATACTTTGTTAAGTAATTTGTGTAATATTTGATTATTGTAAATTTGTAAATAATGTAAATATTGTAAAATTGATTATTATTTGAATGTTTAATAGAATTCACTTGTAAACCTACTTTGCCTTTGGCTATTTTCTTTGGGAGTTTATTTATGGCTTGTTAAATTTTCTTTTCTGAAATGGAATTAATTTATCTTTATTGTTTTATTGTAAATATTTTATATTTTCATAAATATCCATTTCAGTTAAATTTTAAGTATAGTTGTTATTTTATTGTACTCTTCTTTACAGGATTTTTTTTTGGTAATGCATAATTTACTGTGATACATGTATTGAAGGCTTAATTTTTCTTCAGAAGGGTGTTATGGTTGGGTATTGTAGTACATGTTTTTAATTCTGCTACTGGGGATGCGGAGGCTGATGGATTGCTTGAGTTTCAGAATTCTGAGTTGTACATGTACAAGGCTGATCAAATTATTGCACTGTCTGGTCCCAAAATTCTGGACTTCTGGGAGTAGGGATAAGGTACCATGCTTTCTAGGGAGGGATAGGTCAGCTCTGGTCAAAAATAGAGTGGGTCAGAGTTCTTATGTAGATCAGTGGTAGGATATTACTTTTTTCAGCCTGTGTGACATAAAGAAACCTTTTTTTTTTAAAGAGAAGAATAACCTCATTTAAATTCTATTTCATTGATAAAACCACTTTCTTATTTTTTTCTCTCGTATTTTACTATGTTCTATCTTGTATGATAGTAACTAGTTACTAGGTTGCAAACTCTTTGAGGGTAGGCATTAGATTTTTTTTCTTTTCTGTGTATCCCATAATGCATAGTACATGGAAAATGTTAAGTATATCCAAATGTTTGAATGGAGTAGAAATTACATCAGCTTTTAAAGTTGAATTGAGTTAAACATTTGGGGGTTCCCTGCATATTAAAAATTTACAATTTATAGAGCATTGTCCCAGAACTAGGGGGAGCATAAATTTTGCATATGACAAAGGTCCTTATGTAGCTTGGAATTCAGTAGTAGAATAAAACCCAAATATTTATATTATATGATACTCCATGGCATGTTTCTATAAGAGTTGCAAAACAATGTATTATATCAGGTCTCAGAGGGAAAATAGTGGCCTGTTTGGAGATAGAGGAAGGAAAGTATATCTTGTACTCCTCTGATCTTAATCATTCCTTGTTTACTAGTCCTGGTTGTTAGACACTCTGGGTCAATATTCTGGGGCTAGAAAGGGACTTGTGATATGCAGTATGCAGATGAACTTCTTTCTGGAGCTGGAAGAAGGGAACACAACTTCCAAAAGGTACAGAAGGGTTTTAAGTTGAAGCAGTCACTAGGCTTCTTTGGTAATACATCTGGGGCCACGTATTATTTATGCTGAATTTAATTTAATTTTAATTTAAGCTTAATTTATGCTTATAGAGAAGAATACTAATTTAGGCACTGCCATTTCAGATAGTAGAAAGAATTGGCAAGTAAGTGGTAGTGAGTGGAAAATCCACTGTGAATGAAATTCCATTTGGGGAAACATTGGGAGTTAGAATGTTATCTGTTGGAGGTAGAAGCATGGTATGTAGGAAAGAGGACCAGGTTTGAAACTGGAAGGCCTAGGTACAAATCCTGAACTTGATTATGCCCCTTTACATCTTTGGGCCTAATTTTTCTTATCTATAAAACTATATTAGTGATGCTATATTTGATGTCCATAGATTCTCAAGGACCCAGTGGATAAATTTCACATATTTCCTTGACAGTTGTTGGGGAAAATTACCTCTTTGTTTTCACTAACCTTTGGTTTCCTTTGTAAACAAATTATTATGAGAAAGAGTGAATAGGCTTCACCAAAATGTTCTGAAGACCAAGGATTTAAAAAAAAAGATTAAGAACCTCTAAATAAGGGGATCTCTTAGGTTCCTTCTAAATTTAAATCTTATTATATGTGGAATCTTTCAGGATATCTGTTTCAAGAATTAGCCCCTTTTACCTGTTCTGTTGACCAGAATTAGAAGAGAGTGGAGAAGGCAGCATTCACTAAAGGTAGGCCAGTGAGGGAGGTCAAGTCACCAGATTAACTCTTCCTTTTCCATGATGTTGCTTCCTCATGTCCAGGACCCTTGGCCTATTCTCACCCCCCCCCCATTGATTTCAGCTTGAATTTTCTTTAATTGATAAAATGGCCCTTATGGAATGTCATGTCTGTTTTTCCTGCTCTTTCTCTTAGAAGCAAGCAGGACAGATTTATGACTCCCTGTAAAACCCTAGCCTTGTTTAGAAATTGCTCGTGATTGATTAAGTAATAAAAATGCTTTTAAGACAGGGAGGTAAATCTCCTAGCTAATTGCTTAGTGCTTTACATTATAACCTTGTTACATTGCCTGCTTCTTTCCAAAGCTGGGCAGTTTTGCTGTTATCACCCTAAAAAGTCACATTTGAGTCATCCACAGCTTTCTGTAGTAGTGAAACTGTTAGACATAGACTGATAATTAATGGACCAATAAACACAATTTAATAAAGCATTTGAAATGAAGAGAGCAAATCTTTGCATTTTTCCCCTGAAGTTTAGTTCCCATGGTCTATAGGCAAGGCCCCTAACACCTGCCAGTGGCCTAGATGGAACTGGGAAGTTTCTCAGGACCCACCTTTTACCATGTCTTTCACACAGTTGGCCAAATCTAGAGAGTCAGATGGACTCTAAGTCTGTGTGCCCACATGGATTAAAACCTGTGTACTAGAGAATTGGGCCTGACCTCATCACAAAGGACACTTAAGGTACTTGGCTCTGCTAAGTTGTCTTTAATTTTGAGATACATCTCTTCTGTTTAGAAAACATCTATGAGTCTGTCAAGAACCTTCAACTATTGAGGTGATTCACCTCAAGAGATTGTTTCTCGGGTTGAAACCAAAAATACACTGACTGGAATGATGATGATGGTGGTGGTGGTGGTGATGATAATGATAGCTTATATTTATATGTTACTTTGAAATTTACATAACATATTTCTTGTAATAACTCTTTGAAATACATTGTGTATTTACCATTCTCATTAATAGAGAAACTAAAAGCCTGAAAATCTGTTTTTTATCCATGATCACATAGCTATTGAGAGTGTAAAGTGGAACTTTAACACAGATCTCTTGACTAAAATCTGGTATAATGTCTAGAATGTTATTTCATTGCTTTTTTTGTTACTATATGCATTGTATCTTTAACATTTAACTCGTATGGTCTTTTCCAAGTATTCTTTGATTTTGTGGCTTGAGGGTTATTTTCTTTGAATTTGAAGAATATTAGCCAGGCATTGTATTTTATATCTTCTACTCCCCCAACATCCATAAACTCAAGATCACATAATTTATTGAATGTAATGCAAAAGGAAAGAAGTTATTAACTCCTATATATAGCCATAAACTTTCTTTTTTAAAAAATAATAATGGCTTTTTATTTTTCAAAATACAGATAAAATTAGTTTTCAGTATTCACCTTTGCAAAATCTGTTCCAAAATTTTCCCTCCCCTAGACTGTAAGTAATCCAATATAGGTTAAACATGTGCAATTCTTCTAAACATATTTCTACGTTTATCATGATGCACAATAAAAATGAGATGAAAAGAAGAAAAAACTGAGAAAGAAAAAAAATAAGCAAGCAAATGGCAACAACAATAAAAAGGTGAAAATATTATGTTGTGATCCATATTAAGTCCCTGTAGTCCTCTTTCTTGATGCAGTCGACTTTCTCCATCTCAAGTCTTTTGGAATTGGCCTGAATTGCCTCATTATTGAAAATAGCACAGTTGATCATCACACAATCTTGTTGTTGCTGTGTATAACATTCTCTTGGATCTACTCACTTCACTTAGCATCGGTTCGTGTAAGTCTCTACAGGCTTTTCTGAAATCAACGTGCTAATTTTTTTTTTTAGAACAATAATATTCCATTACATTCATATAGCATAACTTATTCATCCATTCCACAACTGATGGGTGTCCACTCAATTTACAACCTACAAAAATTGCTGCTATAAACATTTTTGCACATGTGGGTCCTTTCCCCTTTTTTATGATCTCTTTGGGATACAGACCCAGTAGAGATCAAAGGGTATTCACAGTTTGATAGCTCTTTGGGCAGAGTTCCAAATTGTTCTCTAGAATGGTTGGATCAGTTCACAACTCCACCCACAATGTATTAATGTTCCAGTTTTCTCACATCCCCTGCAACATGGATCATTATCTTTTCCTGTCGTTTTAGCCAATCTGAGAGGTGTGAAGTGATTATCTCAGAGTTGTCTTAATTTACATTTCTCTAATCAACAGTGATTTACAGAATTTTTTTTTTCCTGAGGCAATTGGGGCTAAGCGATTTGCCCAGGTTCACACAGCTAGGAAGTGTTAAGTGTTTGAGGCCACATTTAAACTCAGGTCCTCCTGAGTTTAAGTCCAAGGCTGGGGCTCTATCCACTGTGCCACCTAGCTGCCCCTACAGTATTTTTAAATGACTCAAAAGAGCCATAAATTTTTCTAGCGATCTCCAAGACCACATTCTTCTTGTTTTCCTAGATCTTCAGATGTGAGGACAAAATTGGTGGATCCAGGAGCTACAAGCACCCATATCAACTGGAAGAGAGGATGTGTCTAAAATACAATCTCAGGATTAGAGACAGTACCAAGAGAAGGCTAAGGTAGAGCTGGGAAAGACATCACTATGCACCTTTGTCTCATTATGCCCAGTAGAGTTCTAATAGTCATAAGACTCAGAACTTAAGATCTTTGCTTCCTATGCTCTGGTCTTACTAAGTAAGTAGAAGTTGAGCACTGAATTCTGGAAGTTATACTTCACAAAAGTCTGAAACCTAGGACAACTGCTATTCATACCACTTTGCCTATGTGGAAATAGGAAAGTGTAGTTTGCAAAGACAGTGAAAGTAAAAAGAGAAAAGCAAAATGTGCTTGATGCAAGTCTATCATACTTTTATGTCACAGTCTTTTCAATAACTTCCTGCTATTGGTCATATATACTTTCAGAGATTTCTAGTGTAGGAGGAGTACAATTATCTTGTGTATGTCAGGGTAATCAGAAAATACTTGCCATATTTTTCCTCTCTGAATTATCACCCTTATCCAAGAGTAAAACAATATTTTGAAAAAAAATTAGAAGGCAAAGTATAGGCACAGATTACCTTAATAACCGTTAAAAACTCACATTAATATGGCACTGAAGGAAAGACAACTTACAAAAACTCAGTGACTTATTTTATTATTATCATTTTACAGATGAAGAAACTTAGGTTATTAGTTAGGGTTTATTCATTATTGTAGTTTATTAGTTGATTAGCAAGTTTATTAATTATTAGTTTGAGTTAGTTATTTGGTGTTAGAGTCAGGACCTCAAATTCTGATTTCAAGCCCAGAATTCCAAAGCACAGTTTCTAACCATCAATAGATCTTAGGGTTTAGGGACTGGAAGCAATCTTAGAGATCTTTTATTTCAGGACTCCTTAACTTTTTTTATATATCATGGACCACTTTGGCAGTTTGATAAAGTTCATGAAGCCCTTCTTAGAATAATGCTTGTTGTCTACATTCATAAATTAAAGAAATGATAATTTTGGGGGGCAGGGGAGTTGGTCAGTTATTTGTGTCTGATGCTTTGTAATTTAGTTTAGAATTTTCTTGGCAAAGATACTGGAGTCATTTATCATTTCCTTCTCTAGCTCATTCAATAGATGAGGAAATTGAGGCAAACTGAGTCATCTTCCTTGCCAAGAATCACATAGATAGTTATCTGAGGTTGCATTTGAATTCATTTGAGGCTGGCACTCTATCTACTGTGCCAGCCAACTGCCTTGCTAAATTTTAATCAAACATAAGTGAAAATAAAGATGGAATTTGTTTTCCCATTTAAGTTCACCTCCCCTCCCAAAATCTAGCCATGAGCCTCTGATCTATTCCAATCATTTTATTTTACAAATGAATAAAATGAGGGCCAGAAAGACAGAGAGTTGTCCAAAATCGTTTACACGCTCAGTGACAAAACTAAGATTGAAACTCTTATTCTAAATGCTTTGCTTCTTGTGCTATGTACATTAAGCTGCTCCTCTTTGGCCTTCCTTTTCCTCCACACTAGGCCCTCAATTACATTGTGGAATTGCTTGAAATACCCTGTATCAGGACCAGGGCATTATCACCAGACATTGACCATTATCTGAAAGACTTCCTTTAGTCTATTAGCACATTTGGGGAACTAGGTAGTATAGTGGGTAGAATGCAGGGGCTTGTGCTATCAGGAAAACCTGAGTTCAAATGTGACTTTAGGTACGTATTGATCACGGGCAAATCAATTTCCTTATCTGTAAAATGAGCTGGAGAAGGAAATGTCAAATTATGCCAGTATCTCTGCCAAGAAAATCCCAAATATGGTCACAAAGAGTTGGACATAACTAAATGACAATAATAATAGCATATCAGATTTGTAACAAAAGGAAAAGTTGAGGAACAGTTAAAAGTTTTGCACAGAGGAGTGGAAAGTCCTGGGTGGTAGATATCAGGTTTTAGGTTTGCTTGGAGATTGGCTGTTAAGGACCATGCCTAAGTGTGAAGGGGCAGGTTGATTCTCAGAAAGCCCCCACAGCTGTGAATCATAACACCCTTGAAGGAATTGCAAATAGGCCTTTACTGAAGCAGATGTTGCTGGTGAATTAGGAATGAAATAAACTGGAGGCAAGAGGAAGAGGAGAGAGGGCAGAGAATGCAACTACTTCTCTGGCTCCTTGTATGGTTATCATCCTCTCACATGCAAGGATCTATTCTGCTGGTCTCCAGTACCCACTAGCAGGTTGCTGCCATAACAATTGGAGAACAAAGACATTGGTCAAGCTAATAGAGTACCTGAAGTTGGCAATTTGTGAAAGAAACCAAGAAAAGTAGAATGAACAGATTAACTTTACCACTTTGCCTAACTTTAGCAGCAATTCTATTTAGCATCTTGTAGTTTGCAAAGCCTTTAGGATGAATGCACATTTTACTGGTTTGGAGGCAATAATAAAAAGAGCGCTGGATTTAAAGAGTCCCGAAGACCTTAATTCAAATACTACTCCAGGCATATACTAGCTGTGTGGTCCTGGGCAAGTCACTTTTCTCACCCCCAGTTTCCTCAGGGGTAAAATGAGGATATTAATAACACTTATCTAACTCAGTTTTAAGGATCAAATGTAAGAAATGTATATAAAGTGCTTTGCAAACATTGCCACCAAGTAAAAGATATATTATATATATATATATATATATTTCTCCTCCTCTATTATTATTGCAACTTATATATGCAAGATTTCAATTTTAATTTACACTGTTTTGAGAAATTCGTGTTTCTTGGATGATGGTCTAGGACAATGATGGCAGACTATATGAAAGAAATGCTGCAGGGCACTAAAATTCATTATGGGTTGAATATTGCAGTATCACCAATGAGTCTTTTTTAATGAGATGTACTCCTTAAATAGTGGTTAAAGCATGACAGTTGACACAGAGTAAGCTCTTAATAAATACATTGCCTATCTCTCTATAGAAATTGACTTCAGCTAATTCTGACATTCCTAGACATGGCTAAGGAGGTGAGTCTAATGTCAATGGTTCCCACTATACAATTATGGTAACTGGATAGAAGTTCGTTCAAGAAAGGCTTATAATTTTTCACTCCTAAGTACTTATGTTCATGGAGGAATTCATTATTTGTGTTAAGCTAAAGAAATAATGGGAACATTTTCAGGCATTAGTGATTATAATGAGTAGTCTAGTAATGACAGTGGGTATACTACAAGCACTGTATGAGTTAATAGTATGGCCTAGAGGTCAAAAGAAGTTAATATGATTTGAAGTATATTAAGAGAAATAGAGTCCAAAACAAAGGAAGCAATCTTTTCTCTGTCCTCCATCCTATTTAGATCCCATTAGACCACACCACATTGTTTTTCATTCATGATGTCTCTTTTTGTGTATCAGATTTTAGGAAGAGCTTTTATGAACTAGCATACATTGTAGAGGGAATAACTAGGATGTTAGGAGTTCACAGACTATGGTCAGTGAGAAATGGATGAAGCCTCTGGAAATATTTAGCCCCTCAAACAGAAGACCTGACGGAGGAAGTATTTTACTAATTACCTGTCTTCAAGTATTTGAGAAGAGAATAGAAGTGGGTTTAGTGGGAAGGA
Organism: Myrmecobius fasciatus; assembly: GCA_023553655.1. NCBI lineage: Eukaryota > Metazoa > Chordata > Mammalia > Dasyuromorphia > Myrmecobiidae > Myrmecobius > Myrmecobius fasciatus. Next base: position 269,487 of record JAJPUD010000607.1, on the reverse strand, counting down.
CTAAGAATAATGGTCTTAATTTAAGGAAAAACTTTAACAATGAAAATGTATGTCCACTTGTTAGATATAATATAAATAGATTCTTAGGTGAGAATTGAATTAATTGCCTGAATTCCCTTTAACTTTGAGATCATATGATTTTTTGAATAATACAGGGGAACAATTGCAGAGTAATATCTTGATTTATGCAAAAGATGTGCTTTTAAAAAGTTGAACACTTTAAAAAATGAACACTATTTTTAAAGGCAACAGGAGGTCTTTCTCACTTTTTAAAGAATACTGAGGTCCTTTCACAAAGATTTGTAGTGGATCCTTCCACAAAGAGTTATTTTTCAATGTGAATAATCACTTCTTTCCTCTGGCTCCATTTATCTTTTTAAATATTAATCTGTTATTTAAAAAAAAACCATCTCCATTCAAAACAGGATGCACCTGTACTGGCAAATCTTCCATTAATTTGTGCTTTGTATTATCAAATACTATAAAGAATTCTGACTTAGATTAATTTATATATCAGGCACGTGTCCTGGTTGTAAAATATTGATCCCACCTTGAACCTATGATGAATGTGTCAATTTCCTGCTAGTCCAAAAGCACATGTATATTCTCTAGGGGTAAATGAGCTTCACTATTGCCTGTTGGATTCAGACAAATGACTAAAGTGCACATACCCAAAGGATTTCTGTCTTCAAACAACAAGTGTCAAACATCATAAACCAGGGATTAGGCCTCTCTGCAAAACTTGTTCTTTATTTGCTGGAAGGCAAGTTCTGAGTTCTTTTGAAGAGGAGTGCAAATGAGTCAAATAAACAAATAACACTTTCCCTTAAGGAAATCCAGTGTCACCTGAGTCCATGTGACTTTTCATTAGTTAATGTAATGACTTTGGGCTCCCCAAGCCCCTTGTACAGCTGTAATATCAGGAAAATTATTTTTATTCCCTGAAGTATCCTATGATGGGTTCTCCTAAGAATTCTACAGAGAATTATCCTGTTTAATAGAGATAAGTGTATCCATTAATTACAATTCCCTTGCAACTTGAAAGAGTCCTTTCTGTATGTGTTAGAGTTAGTGATTTTTCCACAGAGGAGGATTCTGGAGTGTAGGTTGACATTCTCTAATTTATGATGACTTTCAACCTCTGGTGGATTTATTGTGCAGATTTTGGGTGAGAACCAAACTCTGACCATTGCAATGGGTGACTACAATTCTACAAAGCATTCCAAGAACTGAATCCCTATTGGTCATTTTAATATCTTGATAATTTTTTCTCATTCTAAAAATTAGAAAAAGTTCTTTGATTGTCATTGAATGAAAAATGTTTGAGCTCATTATTGAATACAAAACATGTTTAATGAGGCAGCATCATACAGTAGAACAAGGACTGGATTCATAGTTGTGAACTTGGATTCAAGCTCTTCTATTTTCTACCTGTGTAACCTTGTCATTTAACCTCTATAGGTTTTCTCATCTATGAAACAGGACAGTTTCCTAAAAGTTCCTTTCATCTTTTCAATTCACTTTGAAAATAACTCTTTGTGGAAGGATCCACTACAGATCTTTGTGAAAGGACCTCACTATTCTTTAAATAGTGAGAAAGGCCTGTTGCCTTTAAAAATCCTTTATCACAACTCTCCTGTGATAGTTAGGAAGAAAATTTCTAAGTTACAATGTCCAGAGGGAAGTCAGCCAGGATAATGAAGAACTTAGAACTTGTGCTACCTTGAGGAACAGTGAAAGAGAACATGGAATATGTTGAAGAAGTATCATTGTTATCTTAAAATATCTGAAGAGCCTTCATGTGCAGAAGGGTTTAATTTGTTCAGCTCATCCGCTGAGGGCGGAAAACAGGAGCACTAAGTAGAAGTGGTGAAGCAGGAAATTTAGGCTTCATATCAGTTAAGACTTCTAATAATTTTCAGAACTCTCTAAAAGTACATTGGTCTTCTTTGAGAAATAGTGGATTGCTCACTCTTTGGTGGCTTTTATATCAAGAGTAGAAGACTAATCTCTTCCTATATGGTAGAGAGTCCTTCCTTTGTAGTACAAATTGGACTAGATTACTTTTAAGGTCCTTTTTAGCTCTGAAAATCTATGACTCTATGATTCCTATTCAAAAAATAGGACACCTTTATTATAAAAGTTTTTAGTTATCCTTAACTCCTCTCCAACATAGAGGTAGTTAAATAGCTCCGTGGATAGAACACTGTTTGGAGTCAGAATGAACTGAATTCAAATGCTGCCCAAGACCTTTATTAGCTAGGTGACCCTCTGAAGATTATTCAACTGCTTTTTGCCTTTATTCACTGGAAAAATGAAATGGCAAACTATTCCAGTGTTTTTGGCAAGAAAACCCCGTGGGCAGTGTAATTCATGGGGTCATGAAGTGGACATAACTGAATGACAATATGTAAGAAGCATTTCTCCAATTTAGTTTAGTTTTTGCCAAATAAAGTTTTTTGAAGTGAATTAAACCAGCTTCCCTGTTCCATCTCTGCTCCATCTTTGTCAGATTCTAGCCTTGCCATTGACCTTGCTCTTGTCTTGAATCTGATCACCTGGACTTGAAAAGTATTTCAAACATGGCAGCTTTGACATTGTTCATTCCCTGTTAAAACAAATAACATTTGTAAAGGGCTTTGCAAACCTTAAGAAACTACATAGATGTTAGCTCTTGTTGTTGCAATCATCCTTTCATTATTAACTAATTTTTTCTCTGCCTTCCTCAAACATTTCCCTATGACCATCTTTTTATGCAGGCACTCATGTAAAAGCTTAATAAAAAATCACAATGCAACACTTATGTGAAGTAGAGTTGGAAATTCTCCAAAGTTTTGGAGACTGTGAAGGCAGTAAATCCAAGTTATTTATTCTGCAAAGTAGGTTAAATTATGTTTTTCAGTTGAATGTAAAGCCCCTGCGGGCAGAAACATTTTTCTTTGTATCCTCCATTCCCAACCTAGGCCCTTGTACATAGTAAACACTTAATAAATGTTTATTGAATTGAACTGAATTCTGAGTCCTGAATAATCTATCTTCAGAGTGCTTTTTTTAACTGTATAATTGCCAGCTGTCATACAATCATAAACATGTTCTTGCAGATTCACTGAAAGTACGAAGATTTGTCGGGGGTTGGTGACTAATAAACAGACTTCATCTTATACACAACATGAGTCAGCCTGACGTAATGGCTGGCCCTGCAGTCAGAATCATTGTATTGTAAACCCAGAAGTAGAAGGAGCCTGAGTTATTATTTAATCCACTCCTTTATTTTTACAATTGAGTGAACTGAGGCTGAAAGAGGCAAATGATTGCTTTGGGGAAACTGAGGAAATAAGAGAACCAGTATTTAAATTTACATTCTTTGACTTCAGATATAAGGTATTCTCTCCCCTTGTCATGTGGGTTCAAATCCTGCTGCTAACACTTGTTATCTTGGGCAAGTCAGAGCTCTGAAGCCTTGGTTTCCTCATCAGTATAATGGATATAATAATATCTATTATCGATAGACTTGCTATAAATGCATTATGGAAATATTAGTTGCTGTCATTGTTTACTAGGTACTAGTACCAAGAAAGTTTTCATGAGCTGAGATAGTCTGTTACTAACATTCAGTCTTTCCAGTGTGGTAAAATTTACCAGGGCTTATGCCTTTGAGAAACCATTGTCCTCTTCATATTATGGTATGAATATTTAAATAGGACTTTTGTAGAAGTAAGGTCCAGCTACACCTTGGGTTGTTGTTAGTTGTTGTTGTTGTTTTGGTTTTTACTTTATTATTTTTTGATATTCTTTCTTTTTTCTTCCTCAGTAGTATTTATTTTTATT
>JAJPUD010000607.1:223273-259434 GCA_023553655.1 Myrmecobius fasciatus | reverse complement strand
CAATCAGGACAAATTGTTCCAAGAGGCTCGCAGAAGACTCCCAGGTGTGTGAAAAGCACAACGCTCCCACTCCTGTTCTGACTCCTGTTCCAGCTCCCTGCTCCAGCTCCCTGCCCCGGTCTCCCTGTGCTGCAGTCTGGGTTCAGTAGGCCACCCCCTGCCCCATTAAAACAGACCTGTTTTGAGGTTCTTCCAGAGTATCTTCTTCTAGAATCGTGTTGTTCTCCGGATATTGTGGATTTTTTTGCTTCAGAATAAGTCTAGAGGCTTCATATTTTGTTGGTTTGAGGGGAGGTTAGAGGAGGTTACAGAGAATCCTGTCTGATCTCCGCCACCATGGCTCCACCCCCCCCTCAGTAGTATTTTATTTTTACAAATACGTGTAAAGAGTTTTCAACATTATTTTTGTAAGACTTTGTGTTCCAAATTTTTTCCTTCCCTTTCTCATCTCCCCCTTCCCCAAGACAGCTAGCAAACTAATATAGATTAAATATGTGCAATCTTTTAAAACATATTTTCATATTTTTCATGTCAAATGAGAAAAATCACACCAAAAGGGAAAAAAACCCCACAAGAAAGAAAAAAAGCAAGCAAGCAAAGTTGAAAATACTATGCTTTGATCCAAATTCAGTCTCCATAATTCTGTTTCTAGATGTGGATGGCATTTTCCCTCCAAGTCTATTGAAATTGTCTTAAATCACTGCATTTATGAAAAGACCCATATTCATCACAGTTGATCATCACATAATATTGCTGTTAATGTGCACAGTGTTCTCCTACTTCTGTTAACTTCACTCATCATTTGTTCATGTAAATCTTTCCAGGCTTTTCTGAAATCAGTCTGTTCATCATTTCTTTTAGAACAATAATAATCTATTACATTCATATACCATAACTTATGCAGCCATTCCTCAACAGATGGGCAGCCATTCATTTTGCAGTTCCTTGCCACTACAAAAAGATATGCTACAAAGACTTTTGCATATGTGGGTCATTTTCCCTCTTTTATGATCTCTTTGGGATACTAGCCCTGTAGAGACACTGCTGGATCAAAGGATATTCATAGTTTTGTAGCTCTTTAAGCATAGTCCCAAATCAGTAAGACTTTCAAAATCATGCTCTGCCTATTGAGTAGTAGCTGTAATATCTTTAGCTTGTCACCTCAAGCCAATAAAAGACAGAAAATACTAAAAAAATATACTAAATACTAAAAGACAGAAAATATTTGATGAGGTGAGTTTGAGTTATATGGACTGAATTAATTTCCCATAGTACAAAATCAAAACTTGCTTTGTTGGGAACCAGGTAAACCCAGGACTGAGAGGGAAGTCTTAGATAAGGGCATCTCTCCTTTTTGTAATTGGGTCCACAAATGAAACCCACAGATTCCTGAAAAAAATGTGATGAAAACTGTTATCTCAGAGTGCTCCAAGGAAATCTTTGAAGATTGTGTCATTTAATGGTAAAGGAGGACAAAGAAAAAAATGCAATATCTCCACAATCATCTCCTCCCTGAAGAAGATGGCAAAGTCCATAACATTAGCTATGAAGTACTTATTTAAAACCCAATAGCTAGAAAACCTTGCAAACTTGCTGCAACTGCATGTTAATGTATATGGTATAGCCAACTGAGTCTTTCATTTTAGAACATAATTTTGTTGAGGTCAGGGATTTCATTTAAATTAACATTTTCTGCAAAGTTGGAGGCTTGACTAGTGCTGTTGGATGAGAACAGATTCTCCTTTTAGCATGTCTAGCATAATTACTAGACAGAATCCATATTATAAATCTCCTGCTCCAACATGAATTTTTAATATGATTTTGGACAAATCAGAGAATCTTTAGTCCCTAGTTTCCTCCTCTTCAGATCTTAGAGTAGACAATCATTGATTTCTCCTTTCTTTAATATTTTATAGTACTATTTAAAAAAAGTCTATCTTTTCTGTATTTGGCAACTTTTGTTGCATGAGAGGCAGTGTGGTGTAGTAGTTAGAAAGCTGGTCTCAGTGTCAGGAAGGTCTCGATTTATGTCTTAAGACCATATTTTGACTTCATAACCCTGGCAAAGTCACTTAACCTCTCAGTATCCCAGCTTTCTCTCCCTTCTTAAGCTTTTATTTTTTGCTATAAGCATTATTTTCTTTCCCTTTCATGTTTCTTCCCCCACTTGAAAAAAGAAAAAAAAAATAGAAAAAATATATCATGACAAATATGCATATTCAAACCAAAAAAAATCTCATTTTGCCCATGCCTAAAAGTATATATTGCATAGTGTGTATTGAATCAATCATCTTTCTGCAGAAGGTGGGTATAAAATACTTTCTCATTGGTCTTTTAGGATTGTGATTGTGATCATTGCCTTGATTAGAATTATTTAAATATTCCAAAGGTGCTGTTTTTCAGTGGTGGTGTTGCATAAATTATTCCCCTGGTTTTAATCACTTAACTTTGTATCAGTTCATATAAGTATCTCTAGGTTCCTCCGAAACTGTTCATTTCAAAATTTCTTAAGGCACAATAGTATTCTGTGACTCATAAACTATAATTTATTTTTTTCAGACATTTTCCAGTGAATAAGCACCCAATTAATTTCAGTTATTTGCCAATGACAAATAACTATTGATATTTTAATATCTATCTACCTATCCAAAAACATCTACATACTTAGATATATATGCATTGTGTTTACATGCATACACATATCCTTTTCTTGTTTTGAAATATAGATTTTTATAGTGGTACTGCTGAGAGGGAAGGTATGCAGATTTTAGTGATTCTGGAGTGTATAATTCTGAATTTCATTCTAGAATGTTTGGATCACATTGTAGCTCTACCAATAATGTCTTAAAGCACCTGGTTTTCTGCAGCCCCTTCAACATCTGTCATTTTACTTTTTAATCATTTCTGCCAATCTGATGTATGTGAGATAGAACCTAAAAGCTGTTTTATTTGTACTTCTAATTATTAGTGACTTCGAGCATTTTTTTAATATGGCTATTGATAGCTTGAATTTTTTCCTTTGAAACATGTCAGTTTTACTCTCTAAGACTATATGCTGAGGAATAGTTATTGATTTGCACTCACTGGTAGAGGAGTTTCTTCACCTGGAGCTCTTGTTAGGTTGATGCACGATCCTAATAAAAATGATTCAATATAAATCTTATGAATCAGTGAGCATAAAACCCCTGAATTTAACTGGCAAGATTTTATGAAGTATTTATTGTGTGTCTTTAATGGGAATTAAGGATGTAAAGATAGGAATGAAACAATTCCCGTCTTCAAGGAGCTTATTCTGTTTTGGGGGAGACAACATGCACACATAGAAAATATTTTGCAATACAAAAAATATAATAAATATTTATAAAATAAGTACAAGAAAATTCTTTCACAGTAGAGACTACTAGCTAGATCCATCAGGAAAGGCTTCAGGGAGAAAGTGGCACTTGAACTGACAGTACTGAATGTGCAGGAATTAGAAGGATTCAGCAAGAAAACTTAGGGATTATGACAAAAGTTTGGGCATAAGAGGTTCAATGAATAGATCCATAATAATTAGATGCCATGAAAATGGAGAGAAAAATGATAACCAAGAAAAAGTCCTAGAGAAAGAATTAGAAATACTTTTGGCTGAAATGAATGTTGAAAGACAAAGACTAGATGAGAATTGAAAATTGATCTTTAAAATTCAGAGCTCAACTTAATGCAGCTTAGTGGCAAAGTAAATAGCGTAGCAGGCCTGGAATCAGGAAAACTTAACTCTGAGTTCAAATTTGGCCTTTGGCAATTACTTAGTGATTCTGTGTAAGTCATTTAATCCTGTTTGTCTCAGTTTCCTCATTTATAAAATAAGGTGTAGAAGGAAGTGGCAAACTGCCTCAATATATTTGCTAAGAAAACCCCAAATGACTGAAATGACTGGACAAAAAAACCAAATGAATGGTTTCTAAGTACCTTCTAGTTCTGAGTTTATTTGATATATGACTTTCAGGTTATACTTTTTTGAAGTCCTTTATAACAACTGAGGGAGAGGTAATTGTTTGGTCTAGAAAGGACTATAAGAGACCATGTTTTACAGTGTTTTCATTACAACAACCCTGTGGCACTACAGTTTTGAGTATCATCTCCTTTTTATACTTAGAGAGATTAAGTGATTTACCATGGTTACACTACTATTAAGTACTAGAGCTGGAATCTGAAACAAGGCGTAGCAAAGTATATGTTCATACCTCTTTCCTTGATACCATATTGTTTTATTTTTATTGGACATGGTAGTTGGAGGTGAGAAACTACTCTATAGATAATCTTCCATAGCTCAATCCTACACCTGGTCTATTCACTTAGGTGTAAACATGGGAAAGAAGAAAAAGACAATTTTCCTAATATCAGTCTATCATATTCTTCACCCAATAGCTTAGTTCCAGCTGGAGCTGGTTTCTATAAGTTAAATGATTTGAAACCTCAGAAATTCGGTCTCCTGAGTCAATACTGTCCAGGTGAGAAAACCATCTCATTTTTGGCTCCCTAACCTATGTGGAGAGATATGTGATTGGAGAGTCACAGGGGAAGTACTGTCTAAGTCAGCCAAATCTGACTGGACTTTTCATGAGCACTTATAGAAAATTAACCAAAACTCACTTTGGGAGGATAGGAAGGGGAATGATGGGAAAGTATTTTATTTTGTTGGCATTATATACTTGTAATAAAAATGTCCTTTTTAATAAAAATCAATGACAACTTAAAATATATGATAAATGTTTCAACATTAATAAAACATACTTGGTAGTAAAGTAGACTTTACTATGCAACTGTATAGCTATTTACAGCCTTCATTTCAGGCCTGATCCTGATTCCAATGGTGATCAAAATGATCTGAAACAGCTGTCAGAGGAAAATTAATACAGTCAAAGGGTAAATAAAAATCAGCATAATCTTTTAAGATTCTGTATTCTCAGCATTGACACTGATCCTGAGGATAGAACCTATCTCCGTTCAAAATTAGCTCTAGTTTTTTTAGATTGCTCACTCTCTCTCACTCACTCATTCACTCATCATATTTTTTGAAGAGCCATTTTGTGCATTCAATCACACTAGGCACCTTTGGGGATATAGGGAAAGTATAAAACAATCTTTATTCTATAGGAATTACACTTTTGCTGTCTATGTGATATTGGATAAACTGTTCTCTTATCTTAATTTTTTCATGTGTATGTGAAGGCGTAGAAATATATCATCTCTAAGATTCTTTCTAATGCTAAATTCTATGACCCTACCAGACCTAAGTGGAGAGATAAGATTAACATTTGAACATATGAACTAATTTAGATTAATGTAGTGGAAAGAACACAAGATTATTGGATTCAAAAATTTTCATTCAAATACTTGTTTCCACCTGGCTAGATGTATAACTTTAGGAAAATTACTTAACCATTCTAAAATTCAATTTCTTTATATGTAATATGATTATGCTCATACTTGTAGTGCTAGCCTCATAGACTTATTGTAAGGATCAAATGCAATAAAGTGAAAACACTTTTTTACTCTTTAGAGTGCCATGACAAAATCATGATATTTTAGCACTATATACATTTTGGTTCCCCAGAAAACCATCCTGCAAGAGTTCATTTCAGAATGGAGATGACCTTGAATTTTCAAAAACAGTGCTTGTTCAAGCTCTGGAAGACCCTACCAGTCTAGGATATAGTAATAGTAATGGGAATGCAAACTTTTCCCCCAAAGATTGGCCTAAGTTTAAGAAAAATTATAAATTTATTACCAAGTAGGCCAGAAAGTGATTCATCTTTTTTTTTTAAAATATCTCTCACCTCATACTTTACTGAGAGAATAGAAATCATTTTCCAAGAGCTCTCTCTTTATCTCTATTATCTACTTCAAAATCCATTGATAGCATTCTTTTATTCTTTCATAAGGAGTTGAATTTTCTCTTGCCAAAGCCAACTCCTCTGCTTATGCCATTAATTCCTTTCTTTCTACTTCTAGTAGATTGTCTTGAATTTTGGAACCCCAATAGATCTCATAAACGGGATAGTCCTTGAGCTTAACTTTGAAGGAAGTTCTGCATACTGTAGGGAGATCTCTGACCTCCATGTTCCTCAACTATAAACTGAGAATGCCAAACTAAATGACTTTTAAGATTTCCTTTAGCTCTTAAATTATGATATTATGGTTTACCCTCTACTTTTCAGTCTATCTCAATATACTGGAAATTGTTTTCAATTTTCACCTCCTTTCAGTTTCACATCTCCCATCAACATTAAGTAAACAAACAAGCAAAAACAAAAACAAAAACATAAAACAATACCTTGACTTGAACCTACTATCTCCTCAGGATGCCGTTTTCATTTCAGAGCCAAAACCCTTTAAATGTTATCTATACCCATTGTCTCTAGCTTCTCAACCTATTCTGACTTCATTACTCAACTGAAATTGCTTTCTCCAAGATTTCAAATTATCTCTTGATTACCAAGTATGAGTTAAATCAATCTTTCCAGTCTTACTCTCTATTATTTGACTTCCTACACTTAGTTTTTGCACTAAATTTGTCACCTTACTGTTTCCACAACAATCTTTTTCCAAAATCTACCTTTGCCCAAGATGTCTCATTAAGCTTCCAATGCACTCCCTCTATTTCACTGTATTCAGAATCACTTCAAAGTTCTCATAAAGTGCCACCTCCAGGACATGAGATCTATTTTGATTCTTCCAGTTGCTGTTCTTATGTCCTGAAATTATTTTGTGTTTACTTTGTATGTGACAACTTTCTTTTTTTTAAATCTGTGTTCCTTTTTTTTCCAGTTCAGTATAAACTCCTATTTCAGTGATTGTTTTGTTCTTATTTTGTTATCTCCAGGATGTAGAATAATACCTGACACATAGTAGGTACTTTATAAATGCTTGCTAAGTAAACAAAGACTACTAAGTTGTGATTTCTATAGTGAATGAACTATTCACACTGATGAAATCATGACTTATTGAAGCACTAAATTATTATTGGTCCTGTGTGTGACTTTTATCATTTCACCAATGAAGATGCACTTTTATGTCTTCTCATGGTTCATGATTCTTTTCCATGTTTCTTCACAAATTTTTCATGGAGAATATATTAAACAAATTGAAGATGAAAATTTAAAAATGTGACAAAGAAAGTCTTCCTCTGTCTCTGTTTGAAACATGTATGTACACACACATACACACACACACACATATATATATATAAAGGAATATCAATATACCACTCCATTTTGACATGTTATCATTTATTTTTGTTTCATGCCCAAGCCATATCCTTTTCTATAAATACTTAGTATTGGGGCAGCTAGGTGGCAGGGTGGATAGAGCACCAGCTCTGAAGTCAGGAGGACCTGAGTTCAAATCTGGTCTCAGACACTTAACATTCCCTAGCTGTGTGACCCTTGACAAGTCACTTAACCACAATTGCCTCAGCAAAAAGAAAAAAAAATACTTAGTATTAATGACACTCACACATCACTTCTCAAACACAAATTATTGCTCATAATTTGTGTTTAAAACCCTTTAAATAATTATTTGGATTCTTTCTAAAATTGTGGTGTTCTATTCAGGGCCACAATAACATCAGTTGAGAATATTGTTCTTAAAAAGGTTTTATGGCACTGAGAAGTTTGGGATCATCAAAAAACCTGTATATGTTCTCAATCTACTCTTTCCCTCTTCAATCATCCACTCATTTCAACACGCATATGTAGTGTTTATTCAATATTTACACATCAACAAATGAATTGCATTTCATGGCCTGAAGGAAATACATTTTATTGTGATCTAGAGTTTAATGCCCTTGATATAATAACATCTATGAATAAGAATATTTAGAGAACTTTGACATCAACAGGTTTGAACTATGCATAGGATATCTTTTGGACACAGTCAGTTAACTTGGATAAGCATGTATCTTCCTTATTTAAAACGACTTTGATGTCAATACTCAGTGTATCAATGAATAAAAAGTCTACCTCATAGTTGCATCTATCATCGAAACTTTTATGATTTTATTGCATATATGGGCAGCCATTTGTTTCAGAGAGCCTTTGAAGCCGCATTTCATTCAACTATGTCAAATGTTTAAAAATCAATAAATTGAACATAATAGGCTTCTATAGTCACTATTCCTCTAAGTCAGTTAATTGTGTGATTATAAAGATTTTTAAAAAATTTATGAGCTTATGCTCCTATGTGATCTGCTGTGGAAAATCACCTCTGAAATGCTATGCATTCCTTTTTCATGTTTTCATCAAGGACACCCTTCATACAATTGATTTTTTTGTTATATCTATTTTTACATATGTCATATCTCTCTACTAGTTTAGAATTTCAATGAAACCTTTCTTAATCTCACCTAGCACATAGCTCCAAGTTCTGTACATAGAACTTAATTTTATTGAATTGAAAATGGGTATGTGCACAGAATAAATCATTAGTCACACATTCACATGAGTGAAATGACAAATTTTTGGAGTATTACAGTAAGAAAATAGGTAAATGAGTTGACAGTTCCTGATGATCCCTGTTTTTTGTCAAAAGTATCAATCAATATTGTTTTGTGATTTTTCTCTTCGAGATGTCTTAAAAAAAATGAAACTGTGTTACATAACAATTTGTTGTTTGTATAATTATGAAATCTTCCAAATAGTGTTTCTAAACTTCAGCCTCTCCTTCTGCTCATCTTTTATACAAATGAATACCAAAATAATCTTGCTAAGGAACATATCTGATTATATCATTGCCTTTCTCAGAAACCTGTACTTCAAAGATTATCCCAGGTTTGTGGATTTTTGATCTAGAAGGGATCTTAGTCCTATTCCCTATCTTTACAGACAAACTGAGGCCTTAAAAAGTTAAATGGCTTATCCAAAGTCACAAAAGTGGGAAAATGTGAACTAGATTTAGAACCCAATTCTGTTGACCTCAAATTCAGTGCTATTTCCATTGAATCACAGTACCTCTCTAAAAGTAAATCCCCATTATTTGCAGGACATTTAAGACTTTTTAGAATCTGGTTCCAACTTACATCTACTGGCTTTCTTTCACATTGCTCTCTTCCACAAACTGCCTTTCAGTCAAACTTGTTTTCTTTTCTTTTCTTTTTTTTTTTAAATTTTATTTTATTTGTATAATATACATGTGGGTAATTCTTCAACATTAACCCTTACATAGCTTTCTGTTACAAATTTTTCCCCCCAACTCCCCACCCCTCCCCTAGATGGCAGGAAATCCGCTACATGTTAATTATGTTAAAATACTTGACAGATCGAATATATATATATATATATATATATATATATGTATTTCCAAACTTATCATTGTGTGCAAGAAAAATCGAATCTACATGAAAAACATATCAGATAAAGGAAACACAATGTAAGCAAACATCAATCGAGAGTATGAGAAAGTTATGTTGTGGTCTACATTTCACATCCCTTTCTCTGAGTGTATATGGCTTTCTTCACTGAACAACTGGAACTGGTTTGAAACATTTCATTATTGAAGAGAGCCATGTCCATCAGAATTGATTGTCATGTAATATTGTTGTTGCCGTGTATAATGATCTCCTGGTTCTGCTCATTTCACTCAGCATCAGTTCATGCAAGGCTCTCCAGGCCTCTCTGAAATCGTCCTGCTGGTCGTTTCTTACAGAGCAATAATATTTCATAACATTCATATACCATAATTTATTCAGCCATTCTCCAATTGATGGGCATCCATTCAGTTTCCAGTTTCTAGCCACTACAAAAAGGGCTGCCACAAACATTCTTGCACATGTGGGGCACTTTCCTTCCTTTATGATTTCTTTGGGATATAAGCCCAATAGAAACACTGCTGGGTCAAAGGGTAGGCACAGTTTGATAACTTTTTGAGCATAGCTCCAAATTGCTCTCCAGAATGGCTGTATCCGTTCACCGCTCCACCAACAATGCATCAGTGTCCCAGCCTTCCCACATCCCCTCCAACATTCATCATTAACTTTTCCTGTCATTTTAGCCAATCTGTCAGGTGTATAGTGGTACCTCAGAGTTGTCTTAATTCGCATTTCTCTGATCAATAGTGATTTGGAGCACCTTCTCATATGACTACAAATAGTTTTAATTTCATCCTCTGAAAATTGTCTCTTCATATCCTTTGACCATTTATTGATTGGAGAATGGCTTGAATTCTTATAAATATGAGGCAATTCTCTATATATTTTAGAGATGAGACCTTTATCAGAACCCTTAAATGTAAAGATGATTTCCCAATTTATTGCTTCCCTCCTAATCTTGACTGCATTGGTTTTGTTTCTACAAAAACTTTTAAACTTAATATAGTCAAAGTTATCTATCTGGTTTTCAATTAAGAGTTCCAGTTCTTCTTTGGACATAAATTTATTCCATCTCCACAGGTCTGAGAGATAAACTATATTACGTTTCTCTAATTTACTTATAATATCACTCTTTATATCCAGATCATGAACCCATTTAGATCTTATCTTGGTATGCGGTATTAGATGTGGGTCAAGCCCTAATTTATTCCACACTAGTTTCCAATTTTCCCACCAGTTTTTGTCAAATAGTGAGTACTTATCCCAGAAGCTGGGGTCTTTGGGTTTATCAAAGACTAAATTGCTATAGTTATTGCCTAGTTTGTCTTGTGATTCTATCCTATTCCACTGATAGACTGCTCTATTTCTTAGCCAGTACCAAATGGTTTTGATGACCGCTGCTTTATAATATAGTTTTAGATCTGGTACAGCAAGGCCACCATCGTCAGCCTTTCTTTTTCATTAATTCTCTTGAAACTCTTGACCTTTTGTTGTTCCAAATGAATTTTGCTATTATTTTTTTCTAGATCTGTAAGATAATTTCTTGGGAGTTTGATTGGTATGGCACTAAATAAGTAAATTAGTTTGGGTAGTATTGTCATTTTTATTATATTTGCTAGGCCTACCCATGAGCATTTTATGTTTTTCCAATTGACTAGGTCTGATTTTATTTGTGTGGAAAGTGTTTTGTAGTTTAGTTCATATAGTTCCTGACTTTCCCTTGGCAGATAAATTCCCAAATATTTTATACTAACAACAGTTATTTTGAATGGAATTTCTTTTTGTATCTCTTGCTGCTGAACTTTATTCATAATATATAAAAATGCTGATGATTTATGTGGATTTATTTTGTATCCTGCAACTTTGCTAAAGTTGTGAATTGTTTCTAGTAGTATTTTAGTTGAGTCTCTAGGGTTCTCTCAATATACCATCATGTCATCTGCAACGAGTGATAATTTGGTTTCCTCATTACCTGCTCTAATTCCTTTAATCTCTTTTTCTTCTCTTATTGCCAAAGCTAACATTTCTAATACAATATTAAATAATAATGGTGACAGTGGTCAGCCTTGTTTCACTCCTGATCTTATTGGGAATGGTTCTAGTTTGACTCCATTACATATGATGCTTGCTGAAGGTTTTAAGTAGATACTACTAATCATTTTAAGGAAAAGCCCATTTATTCCTATACTCTCCAGTGGTTTTAATAGGAATGGGTGTTGGATTTTATCGAATGCTTTTTCTGCATCTATTGAGATAATCATATGGTTTTTGTTAATTTGGTTATTAATATAATTGATTATGCTAATAGTTTTCCTAATAGTGAACCAGCCCTACATTCCTGGTATAAATCCTACTTGATCATGGTGTATTATCCTGGGGATAACTTTCTGTAGTCTCGTTGCTAAAATTTTATTGAGAACTTTTGCATCAATATTCATTAGGGAAATAGGTCCATAGTTTTCTTTCTCAGTTTTCCAAACTTGTTTTCTAAGTTCTACATGTCCTCGAACTCAATCAATCAATCAACAGGTATTTATTAATACTATGTGTCAGGAACTGAGCTAGGTATTAGGAATATAAACACAAAGAAAGGAAAAAAAATTCTACTCACAATGAACTTACATTTAAATGAGGGATAAATACATATTCACATACATACATATAAACTATTAATAAAAATTACTAAATATGAATCTATACAATGACAAATTATGCATATAGATATATATAGAGAGTTTGTTATATATATATGTATATGCACACATACATGTCTATATGTATATATAGATATACACATACACACACAAATAATATGACAAACAGCTGGTGAGTAGTCTGTACTAATAAGGACAAATTGATAGGTTGATTCTCCCAGGATTAGTTAACCTTCCCTCTCTTTGTATTCCAACCATAATCTAACATATATAATTACAAGAAGGAACAGATGAGAAGGGGTGGATGGAACTATGCAAAACTATTCTAGCAAATGGGAAAACAAAGAAACCTTCAAGTGTTAACACTCTACATATGGATAATACATTTTATCAAAGATCAGATGATCATATGGTACATTCAAAATCCTGTTCTGTCACCAGCCTCCAGAGGTGGAAGTTTCTCCATTGGTATGGAAGAGCAGGAAACTGAGTTGTATGTTAGTCTGCAGCTAATTATCCCATGTGCCTAGAAATCATTGACAAAACCCAAAGGGAACCAATTTCAATTTTCTATTGGATATATATGTATGTGTATATATAAAGAAGAAAAAAACATTGGGAACCTGGATTCTAGTTTCAGCTCTGCTGCAGAATAGCTGACTAAGTCACTTTGGGAAACTTCTTTTTCTTTTCCTGACTTTACTTTTCTAACCTATAAAATTAAAGGGTTGTACTAAAAAATCAATAAAATTTCTTCAGGCTCTCGCATTTTAGGTTTAGAAGAATTAGAATAAATTTCTGAGAAATCAATATGACTATGTTGAAGAAATAAATAGTAAATTTTATATGAAGTTTGTTTTTAGAAAATTCTAATTACATCAGTGTGTTAGCAACAATAGGCAACTGTTATGTTAGCTCAGCATTAATCTAGTCCTTTGGGTTAAGTGATCATGAAATTTCTGTTGTATTTATTCACTAAAAGTGACTGTGAAATGAGAGGATTTGGGTTCAAGTCCTGACTCCTATGCTTTTGACTGTGCCTCATTGAGCCTCCATGTTCCTATCTGTAAAATGAAAGGTTTGAATTAGATAGATGTCTAGCCCTTAATCTATGAACCTATGTATTGATACTTATTTGATCTTAATGAATTGGATAATAAGGATTGCAGGTTTTTTTTCCTGGAACTGAGTCTCTGATCTATAATAGATGCCAATAAAAAGAGAATTGAAGATGAAGCCTAATATCAAAGGATTTAGATGTGGAAGGGACCTTAGAGATCATATATCCATTTTATAAATGGACAAATTCAGAGATAGAGTTTACCATAATCCTAAAATATTATCTATGTAGCAGAGTTGGGATTGGAAGAGACTCCATGTTCAGTGCTTTCCCATTACTATGATGATGAGGGGATATGGCAATGACAACATTGGAATATCGTGTTCTATTTTGGACAGTTCTTGCTTTGTAAGCAAATCATGGAATATTAGAACTAGAAGAAAAGTTGGAAATCTAATTGAGCCCCTTCATATTTCAGATGAGGAAACTAAGGCTCTCTTTGTTGAGATAAAGTGACTTGTTCAAGGTAATGTAACTAATCAGTATTGTGAATAGAATGCTTTAAAGGAAAAAATGTCAATTCTTTTAAGATGTTCATGATCAGAGGCAGCTAAGTAGCACAGTGGATAGAGCACCAGCCCTGAAGTTAGGAGAACCTGTGTTAAAATCTGGCCTCAGACACAATAATTCCTAGCTGTGTGACCCTGGGCAAGTCACTTAACCCCAATTGCCTCAACAAAAAAAAAGTTAATGATTAATAAATATACTGCCCATTTTCCCTCTTTAGTATCTTCCTTGTGGATCAGATATTTGAAACAGTTATGAAAGTTATGCAGATACAAGATACAATAAAAATCATGTCCAATCAATGATAATCACTTGATTATAATCACATAATTTACAATTTAAAAATATTTTCCTGTCTTTTGAAATCTTTAAAAGGTATTCAGGTTGTGATTAATGAACAAATAGCTTAGATGTATTCAGGCTTGATTTTATGTTATATTGAGTGGTAATCAGGATATCTTCAGCTATTTTAGGCAAGTCATGTTTATTGTGATCCTATATTCACAAAGAGATAACAAAACCCATACAAAGCTGATGTTAGATAATAGCATTAAAACCATTTGTAGGCCAAACATTATATAATTTTAGTGGATTTTGTTAATATGTTTCAAAAGGCATGGTGTTTTTTTGCATGTTAAATATTAAATCATGTTATAAATTGTGTTTTAATTGGATCTTACTGCATTTTGTTATTCTTACAAATTCAAAATGTGTATGTGATTGTAGTAATAAGTCAACAAGTATTTAGCACTGTGTTAAATGTTAGAAGCACTGCTCTGCATTTAATTAGCTTGATTTTGAAGGGTCATTCTAGGTCACCACTAAAATGTTCTCTGCTCTTTCCCTACTCAACTAAGCTCGGATAATGAGTTTTAGTGTCTTACATGACCACTAACTCTACATCCAATCTAGAGATGGTATATTTTAATAGAGACATTCTCATTTCCTACTGCTACATTAGTCAGGCTTCAATTATGATAGGGCTGTTATAAAAGTGTGAATAACACATTCACAGGAAGGCCAAAAGTTTTAATCTGATTAGGTTGGCTTCAATGAACAGTAAAGGGTTTATTGTGAATGGAATACTTGGGAATAACAGTGATGTTTTCACACTGTCTGATCTTTTGCATATCCCTAAAAGAGTCATAGTCCCTCTGCCTAATTGACATGTTATTATTATTTTCAAAATCTAGAAGAAACTAAGGGGAAAATGATTTAGAGGGAGGGTTGTCTCATTAGAATAAGAAATATAGTCTTTGTGGAAAATTATACACTTATACATGCAAGTCTTTTCTATTCTCTCTAGATTTACTTTATAGTAGAATTTGGACATATTTACTGAATGTTCATGATTTTCAAGAATTCTGTATTTTCTTAGCTAGTGATATGGAGAGCATGTATTTTGCCATGCTGGATATAACACAATCTTATGATGATCAAAGGATCATTTTATAAGATGTCTCAAGGAGGGAGATAATGCCAAAAGAACACATAAAAATTACAGATAATATTACTCCTTCCCCCACAAAGGTGATCAAGGAAACATCAATAATTACTAGCCTATATCCTTTCTTTCTTATCTTTATAAAAATATTTATGGAAATGAGTTGTATTGATATGGAAATATCCTTGAGGAGATTATGGGCCTAGAATAAGTACTCTTCAGCAAATGTTATTTTTTGTTTCATCTTTACAATTATACAATTAATTAAAAGATAGGGAAAATATAAGATTTTCTTCCCCCCCATATTAATTTTATGTTGATTTTTACCAAGGTCATGGTGGAAGTCCTAAATAATGTTACCTAGAAGAAAATTTTCTTGTAGGTGGTAAATTTTTCTAGATGTTCTGTTTGTGGATGATTATTGGGCTGAGTCTATTAATCCCCAACATATTATAGGATCTAAATCTTAGAATCAATGATTGTTCAGAATAAGATGAACTTGACAATATCAATAGGAAGACCAAGATGGATCAAAACCACCTAATGTTTAGACTATGATTCAGTTGGATAACTATTTCATTAAGTTAGCATGTTAGTTTTGGTGGATATGAGTTGGTCCTAGAATTAAATAGAAGGAAGAAAGCAATTTGGATCACATTTGGGAAATTATGCAATGCTTTCAACTGTCTCAAACTATTCCCCAGTTTAAAAATAAATAAGCAAACATATGTTTGACAGAAATGTTATCCTGGTCATGCCGTATAAGATTGAATAAATCAGGCTCTGAAGAATCAATGGTGTGGGTTACATACAAGGGAAAGGAAATTGCATTAGATGGCTGTTATGTGTGTATACATAAATATACATAGGTTATAGGTAGATGACAGATACAACAATGGGGTGGAGGGAAGGATTATTTTTTTTTAAACTGGACTGGTTATTATGCTGATCTAGAGAACATCCAGTTTAAAAGTTTTTATCCACTGAAGCAGACAGGCATTTTGTCAAGAACTTTTACAGTCTTGAAGAATTGTGCATTGAAAGGTGTATGATTATACAGTTGGCACATTAAAAGCATGAATTGAACCCAGGTTTTCTGTTTCCTGGATGGATTCTCTATCTACTAAACCTTGCCTCTTGGGTTAAGGGTTGTCAGTGAGGAAAAATATCATTGAAAAAGGAGGCAGAACCAGATGGATTTACATGTGAATTCTACCAAACATTTAAAGAACAATTAACTCCAATATTATATAAACTATTCGAAAAAATAGGGAATGAAGGACTCCTACCAAACTCCTTTTATGATACAGACATGGTACTGATACCTAAACTAGGTAAAACAAAAACAGAGAAAGAAAATTATAGACCAATCTCCTTAATAAATATTGATGCAAAAATCTTAAATAAAATATTAGCAAAGAGATTACAGAAAATCATTCCCAGAATAATACACCATGACCAAGTAGGATTTATACCAGGAATGCAGGGATGGTTCAATATTAGGAAAACTATTAACATAATTGACTATATTAATAACCAAATTAACAAAAAACATATGATAATCTCAATAGATGCAGAAAAAGCATTTGATAAAATCCAACATCCATTCCTATTAAAAACATTAGAGAGTATAGGAATTAATGGACTTTTCCTTAAAATAGTTGGTAGCATCTATTTAAAACCATCAGCTAGCATAATATGTAATGGTGATAAACTGGAACCATTCCCAATAAAATCAGGGGTGAAACAAGGTTTCCCACTATCACCATTACTATTCAATATTGTATTAGAAATGCTAGCCTTGGCAATAAGACAAGAAAAAGAGATTAAAGGAATTAGAGTAGGTCACGAGGAAACCAAATTATCACTCTTTGCAGATGATATGATGGTCTTCTTAGATAACCCTAGAGAATCAACTAAAAAACTATTAGAATTAATCCACAACTTTAGCAAAGTTGCAGGATACAGAACAAATCCACATAAATCATCAGCATTTTTATACATCACCAACAAAATGCAACAGCAAGAGATACAAAGAGAAATTCCATTCAAAATAACTATCGATAGTATAAAATATTTGGGAATATATCTGCCAAGGGAAAGTCAGGATCTATATAAGCAAAACTACAAAACACTCTCCACACAAATAAAGTCAGATCTAAACAATTGGAAAAACATCAAGTGTTCTTGGATAGGTCGAGCGAATATAATAAAGATGGCAATACTACCTAAACTAATCTGTCTATTTAGTGCTATACCAATCAAACTCCCAAGAGATTATTTAACTGACCTAGAAAAAATAAAAACAAAATTCATCTGGAAAAACAAAAGGTCAAGAATTTCAAGGGAATTAATGAAAAAAAAAGCAAATGAGGGTGGCCTAGCTGCACCAGATCTAAAACTTCATTATAAAGCAGTGGTCACCAAAACCATTTGGTACTGGATAAGAAATAGAGTAGTGGTTCAGTGGAATAG
The DNA here is from genome assembly GCA_023553655.1 of Myrmecobius fasciatus. NCBI lineage: Eukaryota > Metazoa > Chordata > Mammalia > Dasyuromorphia > Myrmecobiidae > Myrmecobius > Myrmecobius fasciatus. The sequence continues at coordinate 241,885 of JAJPUD010000607.1, read as the reverse complement.
GTTAGGTTCACAGGACAAAATACTCAATGACAATAGTTATCTAGTGTTTGATAAACCCAAAGACCCCAGTTTTTGGGATAAAAACTCACTCTTTGACAAAAACTGCTGGGATAATTGGAAACTAGTATGGAAGAAATTAGGCACTGACCCACACCTAACACCATATACCAAGATAAGGTCAAAATGGATTCATGATCTAGGCATAAAGAATGATATTATAAACAAATTAGAACAATGTAGGATGGTTTACCTCTCAGACCTGTGGAGGGGGAAGGAATTTGTGACCAAAGAAGAACTAGACATCATTATTAATCACAAAATAGATAAGTTTGACTATATCAAGTTAAAAAGTTTTTGTACAAGCAAAATGAATGCAGACAAGATTAGAAGGGTAGAAGTAAACTGGGAAAATATTTTTACATCCAAAGGTTCTGATAAAGGCCTCATTTCTAAAATATATCGAGAATTGACTCAAATATATAAGAATTCAAGCCATTCTCCAATGGATAAATGGGCAAAAGATATGAACAGACAATTTTCAGACGAAGAAATTGAAACTATTTCTGGTCACATGAAAAGGTGCTCCAAGTCACTATTGATCAGAGAAATGCAAATTAAGACAACTCTGAGATACCACTACACACCTGTCAGATTGGCTAAAATGACAGGAAATGATAATGATAACTGTTGGAGGGGATGTGGGAAAACTGGGACACTGATACATTGTTGGTGGAACTGTGAACGGATCCAACCATTCTGGAGAGCAATTTGGAGCTATGCTCAAAAAGTTATCAAACGGTGCATACCCTTTGACCCAGCAGTGTTTCTATTGGGCTTATATCTCAAAGAGATCTTAGAGGAGGGAAAGGGACCCACATGTGCAAGAATGTTTGTGGCAGCCCTTTTTGTAGTGGTAAGAAACTGGAAACTGAATAGATGCCCATCAATTGGAGAATGGCTGAATAAATTATGGTATATGAATGTTATGGAATATTATTGTTCTATAAGAAATGACCAACAGGAGGATTTCAGAGAGGACTAGAGAGACTTGCATGAACTGATGCTGAGTGAAATCAGCAGAACCAGGAGAACATTATACACAGCAACAAGACTATATGATGATCAATTTTGATGGACATGGTTCTCTTCAACAATGATGTGATTCAAACCAGTTGTTCAGTGATGAAGATAGTCATATACATCCAGAGAGAGGCCTGTGGGAACTGAGTGTGAACCACAACACAGCATTTTAATGCTTTCTGTGAATATTTCCATGCATTTTGTTTTCCTTCTTAGGTTGTTTTTTCTTCTTCTCTTTCTAGATCTGATGTTTCTTGTGCAGTAAGATACCTGTATAGATATGTATACAGTATTGTATTTGTCATATAATTTATCCTATTTAGCATGTATTAGATTACCTGTCATCTAGGGGTGGGGGTTGGGGTGAAGGAGGGGAAACGCTTGGGAAAAAAAAGTTTTTGCAAAGGTCAATGTTGAAAAATCACTCATATGTTTTGTAAATAAAAAGCTTTATATATTAAAAAAAAACAAAAAAAAACAAAAAAGAAAGAAAAAGGAGGCAGATCAGTAATATAGAATTAGCAAAAGCTAGCAGCTCAAGTTTTGTATTGGTACCAGAAATATGTAAAAATACCCCAAAAGGAAGTTCTCTACCATTTGGGTAAATTCTTATTAGAAGATCTAGGAAGAATTAGGATACAAATTACAGTCTGAGAAAGCTTCCATGGAGTGAATTACAAGATCATAGATTTAGAGCTTCCTGAAACTTTGGAGAATATGCAGTCTAACTCTCTATTTTATCAAGGAGAAAACTGAGGACTAAGGTGGTAAAATGTGATTTGCCTAAAGCCAAAGACATATTCATCTTGAGAGACAGGAGTTAACCCAGCATTTCTAGATTCCAAAGCTAGTGTTTTTTCCACACTGCCCCCATTAGAAGGATTATACATTGCTGGGACCATGGATCCATTGAAGTAATGAAGGACAATGGGTAAAAGTGATGATTATCATCCAGGAAAAGAATTCACAATATAGTGGAAAGTATACATGTAGTAAAAATCAAGGCATTTGGTTTAAATCCTTGCTCTGTCATCAACTAACTGTTGTCTAACTAGCTTAGGCAAGTAATTAATTTCACTGCTTTGGACTGTCATTTCTTTATCTATGAAAGAAATTTGCAGATATTTTCATTAAACTCTAATGTATCTTGCATAAAACACATTTCATGATGTCTAGATAATGCTGGTAAATGTGAATGTAAATAAAATGAAGATTTGGGAGGCCAGTTGATGTAATGACCACTAAAAACTCTATGAAATTCTTAAAACATATATTATCTCCTTACTACATAGATTTCCTTGCCAGCACCAGCCAATTCAGATTTTGTAAAATCTTATAGAGTTCACGGGTGGATTTTGGCTTTGTAAATCCATAATGGGAGTGATGGATGGATTCAACTATTGTTTCACTCAAACTTATAGATATAGGCCTCAGGAGGTCAATGCTTTCTCAATACTCAGGAGAATCTAACTCCATTATGATGAAGGAGGTGAGAGGTATATACTTCTCTCTCCTCAGTAGGCAATCATTCAGATATTCTGATTGTGATAAATGGAAGATGAATTCCAGCCGCTTGCTGAATTTTTTTTTTGCTTTGTTTCTGTTCTTTCAGGAGCTTGAAAGCTGTACATCCTCTCCCTCACTTATAAGTCCCTCAAAACTGCTGTGAAAGTATTTTTACACATACACCAACAGAAGAAACTCGTAAAAATTGTTTTGCTATTTCCTGATCTGATGTCCCCTTATGTCTTGGATAGACATTCTATATAAACAGTCTAGGACTACATTGGAGATAACAAGACTGTCACATATTTTCCTAGATCTTGACTCTGTGTTAGAGTGAGGATCATTTTGCCTGAATCTCAATTGACCCTAAATTGATATGGTCCAGATTTAATACTCAGTTGTATAAATTCACTAGACACTTAAGGATTTAAATATTTCCCTTATACCAGTGGAAATATGGGCCTCATACCATCTGTTTCTTCTTTATTATCTCTCTTAAATTTTATGTGTTCAAATATGGTCTGGTTATGTGTTAACAATATAGGATAGATCAATACTATACCCTGACAAGGAGAGCCCAAAACATGTTCATAAAAATTAAATTAGCATCATAAAATGATTATAGACTCAGATTCCGTTTTTTCTTGGTCACTACTTTCAAGTTAGGATTTAGCTACCTGAAAAGTCCTTATTGTTTTCTGAGAAGCTGTTACTGTTCTTGTCTTAGAAGTAATTTTAGTTTGAGCACGTATAGCAAATTGCCAGATTTGGTAATCTAATATATTTTTCCCATTCTATTTTTTTGTTGTTGTTGCTGAGATAAGTAAGGTTGGGTGTGAAAGAGAGCAGGAAAAAGAATTTAGCTGAAGAAAAGAATGATGAATGATGAAGATTTGGAGACTTTTGGAATTATAAAGCAGGCCTATGCTTTAATGTGGAAGGGAAAGTTTGGGAGGCTGTAATGAAAAGCTTGATGGAGAAAAAAGGTGCACACTGAATGAGGAATTGAAGGAAAGTTGAAGGAACAGAAATAGGACATGGAAGAAATAATGGTTAGAACTGGAGGAGGAGAAACAAGTGGGTTAATAAAAGAAAGGAAATTGGGTTTGGCTGTTAAGACACTAAAGAAGTGGGGAAAGTTTTCCAGAGAAAATAGCCATAAGGACTGTAATAAGCAAGAATGATAAAGGACTGAAGATTTTGCTTGCAGAGAGATTAGAGGATGAGGAGAATTTTATAGTGACCTTATTAGAGTATGCAATTTTATTCTTGTTTTTCTGCCAAGTAATTAAATTGTTCTCTATGCTCAAAGTATATGCTATGATGACTCCTAAAGGAGAAAGTAAAGGCATTCTACCAATACCTTTCTATTTCCTAGATTACTGGGGAGAAAAAAGAGATTTCAATGTAAAAGAAAAAAAGAAAATGATCTGAACTATCGAGGGAAATCCCAAATTTTTAGGAGGTTGAAGTGTAGAAGAATTTGAGGAGAAAGGAAAGAAATAGCACTGAACATCTGGAATGAAGAACATATACATTTCTTATCAATGAGAAAGGAAGTTTCCCTTGTGAGAAGGAAGTAACTTTTTGTTCTGTCAAAAGGCAGGTAAGGGTGGGGTGTGTGTGTGTGTGTGTGTGTGTGTGTGTGTGTGTGTGTGTGTGTATCACTAAGAACACTTCAAAGACATACTCGGGAACAGAGTAAAATCTGGAAACCAATGAAATGGAAAACATAAATAGCAATTGGGACAGAAACAGATGCAATATGGTCACTGGATAGCAACATAGAATACATTTGGAATATATGAATTGATACCAAAAAGAGACTACAAACTTGGCATAGTAATGATGAAAGAAGAATTAATTGGCAAGTCACTGGGAGGCCTCTGGTCAAATGCAGAACATCTAATATTTCTTAATGATAATTTCATCCTTCAACAAGAGGAATTTCTTTTCTTGACCCAGTTTTTACCAATAAGGAGGAACTCATTATTCAGTGGGAAATTTTTGAAACCTTGAGGAGAAATGACCACTCTATTTTAGAATTTGTAACACAAAAGAAGAGGGAAAATGTGAATGGCCTAATATGTAGGTTAGGTATTAGGAAAGGCAATATCAAAGGATTTAGAGAAAGAATAAATAGGATTCCATCATGTCATGAGCTAAAATCTTACAAGTGAAGTCATTCAAAGACAGCAGGAATTCACAAATGTGAAATTTGGAAGCCAGAACAATTTTGGCAAAAAAAGAAATAAATATCTAATAAGAACAATATAGTTTTGGTGGGTAGCAAGTTCAATAAATGTCAATATAGTATGATATGGCAGCCAAAAATGCTGATGATATATTAGGCTACATTAAGAACAGAAGATACGTCTTCTATGTGTCAGGCACTGTGCTAAGCGGTTTATATTTGCTTATCACAGCCTTTTAAGATAGTTATTCTTATTACCTCCAATTTATAGCTGAGGAAATTAAGGCAGGCAGAAGTAAAGTGACTTGCCTAGAATCACAAATCCAGTATATGTCTGAGATCAGAATTGAACTCAAGTCTTGCTGACTTTTGGTCCAGCACTCTATCCATGTGCTTTACCTATATAGCCTTTGGCACAGTATCATAGTCTTACTGTATTTTTAACTAGTCATAATCTGAAGTATTGTGTTCATTTACGGATGCCACATTTTAAGAAAATTGACAAATTGGAGAACATGTAGACAAATGACAACTGAAATTATGAGGATCAAATGAGATAATATTTATAAGGTGGTCAGTATTGCACCTGTCATATAGTAAGCACCGTACAAATGCTTGTGATCATTGTTCAGTTGTTTTTCAGTCATATCTGACTCTTCCTGACCCTTTGGTCAAATACTAAAGTGGTTTGCCATTTTCTTCTCCAGTTCATTTTATAGGTGAGAAAACTGAGGCAATTAGGGTTATGTGACTTGTCCAGGGTCACACAGCTAGCAAGTGTGTGATCCCACATTTGAACTCATAAACATGAGTCTTCCTGACTTTATGATCAACACTCTATCCACTGAACCACCCAATAGTAGTAAAGGGCTTTAAGATCATAACATAGGAAGATTTATTGAAATAAGTCATGATGATTAAACCAGAGAAGAAAGACTTGGGGATGTACAGAATGGGTAGATAATAATTGTGCCCAAGTGTTTAAAATGCTAACATGAAGGATAGGAATATATATTTTTTGGTTTTCTGTTAGAGAATAGAACTGGGAATGATGGCTGAAAGTTGCAAAGGTAGATTTAGAGTTGATGCATGGAAAAATTTTCAAAAAAAGTAGAGCTATCTAAAGATTGAATGGGCTCCCTTGCAGAAGTAACTTCACCTTTCAGCTAAGTTGTTCAAAGGATAAATAACCACTTGTTGGGTATGTTGAAGTTGAGATTATTTTTTAGATATGTTCAGTACAGTATTTAATTAATTCTTTTTAATTTTTAAAACATATACATGGGTAATTTTCACCATTCACACTTAAAAATCTTGTATTCTGATTTTTCCCTTCCTTCCCCCCACTCTCTCCCCTAGACAGCAAGTGATCCAATATATATTAGACATGTACAATTCTTCTACACATATTTCCACAAGTATCATGCTGCAGAAGAAAAATCAGATTAAAAAGGAAAAAAATGAGAAAGAAAACAAAATATTAGCAAGCAAACAACAACAAAAAAGAGTGTTTCATACTCAGTCCCCACAGTCTTCTCTTTGGGTACAGATGGCTCTTTCCAGTACAAGACCATTGGAACTGGCCTGAATTACCTTGCTGTTAAAAAAAGTCATGTCCATCAGAATTGATCATTGTATAATCTTGCTGTTGCCATGTATAATGTTCTCCTGGTTCTGCTTATCTCGCTCAGCATCAATTCATGTAAATCTCTTCAAGACTCTCTGAAATCATCCTGCTGATCATTTCTTATAGATGTTCAGTACTTCATAACTGATGATGTCCCTTTGTACTTGCAACTTCTGTGATTTTGTGCATAACATGGGTCTGAGAGGCAGGTTCTGTGGTGAGAAATGCACCTGGGACAGGAGTTTTTCAGAATAAAGAGCATCCAAAACATGTATTATAGTTAACAATACCAATTCTTGCCTCTGAGAATTTTGGATTCTCTTTAAAGTCCACATCAACTAGCCAGTCATGAACATGGCTATTGGCAGAAGATTTCATTAGCATCCTTCTGGTCCTATCACACATCTTCCTCACCAGGGCTCTCAAGTCAGAAGCAGAACTCTCTGTGTGCCAAATACAAAGGTCACACAAGGAAATTTTGTGTAAAGTCAGGCCAGTCAGGAGCACCAGTTAGATTGTGGAATATATCACACTTAGACACTATAAGGGTATTGCCAGGACTGAAAGCAGTAGCAGCTTCCAGTGTTTATATTTTAAACAATCATTTAACAATGATTGAAAAAAAAATAAACAGCAATTACAAGAGAATGTTCCCCAAACAGGCATTTTCTATTAGTATTTCTAAGCCCCAAACTGGTATAATTTAAAACCAAAGTGTGTGTGTGTGTGTGTGTGTGTGTGTGTGTGCGTGTGTGTGTATGTTCGTGCGTGCGTGTATGAGAGAGAGAGACAGAGACAGAGACAGACACACACAAAAACAGAGAAGTGGGAGGAGAGAATTCCAGAATTCTTTTCAAGGACCATAATTGAGGAATTAAAAAATATATGTTTATATAACCAATATGGCTGAGTGATATACTATGTTGTTCCTTCTCCCTAATTCAAGACCTTAGACTATTGATGTTGGCGTTACTTTTCCTGAAATGCAGACGTGATCTTATGTGCACCCCAAAGAGACTCTCAGCTTTGTGGGCTTGTGTGGTTGTATGTTCAAGTGGAATGTTGGGTTTAGTCTAAACCCTTGGGGGCCAATACTTAGACAATCATTGAATTTATAGTTGGAAAGAGCCTGAAGATCATTTAGCCCAATTCCTTCATTTTGCCCAGGAGAAAACTGAGGACAAAAAAGGAGAATTGATTTGCCCAGGATTACATAGCCAGGTAGTACAGAAGTGAACATTTTAATCTTGCTCTGCTGACTCTCACCATATTCCCCTAAGTTGCTTCCTTCATCAAAATAGCTTCTGAATTATGAACTGTTCTGTTTTTTAAATTCCCATCAAGAACAATATTAGACTCAGAAAAAGGAGACAATTGGAGGTAAATTTCCGTAATCTGATTTTACAATACTCATTTTCTCACTTCATTTAACATTTTTTCTCTTCATAATAAGAAAGTTAAGAAACTCAAGTTAAATAAAACTTAGCCTGAAATGCAATGGAAAATAGTAGTCTGATATTTTCTAGATCCCTAAATATTTACTAAATAAGATAATGATTAATATTTGTAAACTGCCAGGTATACTTGAGTTAGAAGGCCATTAGAGAAATGTGTAGGGTTTATTTACAAATAACATTTCCAATCATTTACAGAAAGACCAGTCAGCCCTCACTATGCTGGTCATATGTAAATGGATTCAATGACTTTCTCAATAGGGGGTTTCATTTTACTAGCATACCTCAGTGGGTGGTGCATTTTGAGAGTTTATTTTAGCATACTGAAAATTTGATTCAGGAAAGAAAGTCAGGATAGTATAGGAATCATTTAAAGTTGTATTTACAAAAATTCTTACCCCTTCCCCCATTTTATAAGCAATAGTACTTTGCAAATGATCAGTGTATATCTCCACACGCCTTTAATATACAGAACAATTGATTATTGGCAATCTTTATGCATAGAATGATCTTTAAGCTATAAAGCACACAAATTCTTTCCTCTCCTCTCCTTTTCTATTTCTGCTTCTGTCTCCCTCAGTAATAGGGATTATAAGTATGTGCTACCATGGCAGCTGTTTGATTTGCTTGGTAAGTTTATTTAGATTATTTCAGGCCCTTAGAGATGAAAAACTTCAAAACTGCTTACATTTATATAATGTTTTGTAATGTAGGTTATTGAGATTGTTTTTCTTTGTTTTGGTTAGTACACTTTTATAGCAACAGAAAAATTTTACCATTATATGTACCATTTTAGTATTTGAGCTCCCCAAATGAAGTTCAAGAAAAAGTGGGTATTAGTTTTAAATAGGAAATGATCATTTCAAAAGTTTAGATAAGACCTTATTAGATATCTATAGGAAGGTCATGATAATTCTGCCATTTTGTCATTATATTATCTATTCCCTTTTCCTTCACCATGTAAAAATGTTTGAAGAAGATGCCTTCTTATTCTTATTTGGGAAAATATGTATAAGAGATGGGGATGAGGGAGTTTGGTATTATCGTAATTTCCTATCTATTATCTAGCCAAGTTTCTCTCTGTGAGGCTTTGTATTCACCTAATTTAAGCTTTTCTAGATTAAATGAAGCAGAGAAGACTATTGTTAAAAGTTCAGGCAAATAATAATTATTATAAACTTTTCAAAACATTCCTTTTTGTGTGGTTTTATGAACGACTACAAGGAGGTGATTCTTAGGGCATTGTTCAAGGAACATTTGGTTCATCACAGGCATCTTCCTTAATATCTATGGCTTAGGCTCATATTTAGAGTAAAAAATTAATAGTAAGCATATGATAAGGGCATTTTGCCAAGTAACTTTCTTAGACTAATATTTAAGGTTCTACACATTCTGTTGCCAATCTGTATTTCAGACTTTATGCCATAGTATTGAATCTCATACTCTACACCTGGAATAACAATAACTATAGGTACCAATTATATAATGCTTGAAGTACAAAGTACTTTACATATATCATCCTATCTGAGTTTGATTCAGACAATAATCCTCTGAGGTTGGTGCTATTATTATACTAAGTTTACAGATGAGAAAACTGAGGTTCAGAGAAATTGTTTTTCCAGATTTAAAATCTTGAATTCTATCCATTATGCCATCTGCTGCCCCAATACTGGTTGAATAAAGAAAAATATAGTTTGGGGAATAGGGGTAGATTTATGATTTACTTGTGATAGTTAATACAAATTAGTATTTGTCCTAGTAATAGTTCACCAAAAGGAGTACAATTACTGCCCTTAGTGTAAATTCCCTAATCCCTTTGCTCCAAACAAATAAATTAATAGTGGTGAGTGGGGAATGAAAATGGAAGGGATTTCTTAATGGAAAATCTAGAGATGAAATGCCATAATAAATATTTCACTTCTCTTTGTACATTCTGAGCCATCCTCCCTATTTTTCTACCCTGCCCAATTAGGTTTAACTTTTTAATAATTTGACCCTGAGAGACTGTATGACTATAAAGACTATGTATGCCTTTAAGTACAGCTGGCATTATTTTGGCTGCCCTTCTTCTATGGCATAAACAAAGAATTCTAGTGCCCAAAGAGTGTCAATCACAGGCACTAAGTTTTCTTTCAAATGTAAGCAAAATGAAACAGAAGAGCACATTGAGGGGCAGGAGGAGAAGGACCATGAATTATTCATCTCAATGCCTGGGTTATGCTAGACTTGCTGAGCATCCTCTCTATGTCCTGAAAGGCAGCCAATGAAAAAAGCACCTTATTCACTGAGTGAATTACTGTATGTGAATGGCTAGGGGATCCATTTCAAAGAAGTGGTGAGAATTGGCCTATAAAAAGGCAGCCCAATTTGTTTCTGAAGCTACTGTGGGAATGAATGAGGGCTTTTCCATTCTCTGCTGTTAAAAAAGATTAGTTTTCATACAGCAACTATTTTAATTAAATCAATAATTATATTTTATTGAAGGTGATATATTTCAGTAAGAATGAACACCTGTCCTAGCCTTCTTTTGAAAACTTTATTTAGGCCAACAGGGAGGAGGAATGTGGGGTTTTGGATGCAGGAGCAGTAATATATAATAACCAAGTATAAACATCTTCCCTAACCAGTTCAGGAAGAGAAGGTAGCCTCAGTTGTTAGAAAAGTGATTTTTTTTTTTTGACAAATTGTCTTCAAACTCAAATATTCATTTGCCTTGCTAAATTTCACCAGCTTTAGTTTGTCCTCATCTTTTCAAGAAACCTGGTAGAATATTAGGTTTTATATGGACTTTATATGAATTCAGGAGGCATTTGACCAGGAGTCAAAAATATTAAGGAGCTTATATGGAGGTGGGGGAAAAGGGGTACCCAAAGAAATAACTAGTACAAGAACATGATCCTGAACTCTGGAGCTTAGATTGAAATCCCCTTTCTGATTTAACCTCTCTTTACGCCTCAGTTTGCATGACTACAAAAATTTCTATAATCTTATTTACCTAGATTATTAGCTATAGAAAAATCATCCTATATATCCATTTCTCATGTTTTCATCAAAGACATCTTCATGCAATTGATATTTTATTATAATTATTTTTGAATGTGTCATATCCCTTGATCAGTTAGGAACTTTAAAGGAATCTTGGCTTATAAAACTAAGCAGATTGGATTATCTGACCCTTCAGATTCTTTTTCTAGTTTTAAATCTGTAATTATCAATGCACAAACCCCCCAAAACAACGAAATCTGAAGAATATATAATTCATAAGGTTTGGTAACTGACTGGCTTTGGAAATAGTGAATGGGAATAGTCAAAGATGACTGGAATTGGAACTGGAAAGATCTTAGCAGCCTCCACAGAAAAAAGAAAATTTGGAGAAGGGGGCATGGTCAGGGATGAGAGGGAGAGAGTGAGTTATGTTTTAGACACATTGATTTTGGGATCCCTAAGGGACATCTAGAATTATTTGTCTGGTAGGTAGTAGGTAATAAGTAAAATGAAATGAGGGGCAGAAGAAAGATTGAGCTGGATAAAGAGATTTGGGAGTCAACTGTTAAGAGAAGAATTTGAATCTAGAGAAATGAATGAGCTTATTCATGGAGGTGTTAAGAAAGAAAAGACAGTGGTCAAGACAGAACATTCTGAGTTCCAAGGCTAAGGGTATAGGTGATATGATAAATCCACAAATGGACAGTGGAGAGGATAATCAGGAGAGAATAACAGAAATAAGAAAGGAGAGAGTGACCAGCAGGATAGGATCATTAGAAAAGACTTATTGAATTTAACATTCAAGAAATCCATGGCAACAATTTCTAAAATATATAGAGAATTGACTCATATTTATAAGAATTCAAGCCACTCTCCAATCAATAAGTAGTCAAAGAATATGAACAGAGAATTTTCAGATGATGAAATTAAAAATATTTCTAGTCATATTAAAAGGTGCTCCAAAATGCTATTGATCAGAGAAATGCAAATTAAGACAACTCTGAGGTACCACTATACACCTGTCAGATTGGCTAAGATGATGGGAAAAGATAATGATGAATGTTGGAGGGGATGTGGGAAAACTGGGACACTGATACATTCTTGGTGGAACTGTGAAAGGATCCAACCATTCTGGAGAGCAATTTGAAACTATGTTCAAAAAAGTTATCAAACTGTGTATATCCTTTAACCCAGCAGTGTTTCTACTGACCTTGTATCTCAAAGACATCTTAAAGGAGGGAAAGGGACCCAAATGTGCAAAAATGTTTGTGGCAGCCCTTTTTGTAGTGGCTAGAAACTGGAAACTGAATGGATGCCCATGAGTTGGGGTATGGCTGAATAAATTATGGTATATGAATGTCATGGAATATTATTGTTCTGTAAGAAATGAGCAGCAGGATGATTTCAGAGAGGCCTGGAGAGACTTACATGAACTGATGCTAAGTGAAATGAGCAGAAACAGATCATTGTACATGCCAACAAGAGTATATAATGATCACTTCTGATGGACATACTCTCTTCAACAATGAGATGTTTCATACCAGTTCCAGTTGTTTAGTGATGAAGAAAGCCATACACACCCAGGGAGAGGCCTGTGGGATCTGTGTGGATCACAACATAGCATTTTCATGCTCTCTATTGAGGTTTGCTTGCATTTTGTTTTTCTTCTCAGGTTTTTTTTTCCTTGTAGATTCCATTTTTCTTGTGCAGCAAGATAACTATAAATATGTATACATATATTCAATTTGTCATGTATTTTAACATAATTAGCATGTATTAGACTTCCTGCCATCTAGGAAAAGGGGTGGGGGTAAGGAGGGAAAAATTTGTAACAGAAAGATTTGCAAGGGTCAATGTTGAAAAAATTACCCATTCATATGTTTTGCAAATAAAAAGCTTTAATAAAAATATTTAAAAAAAGAAATCCATGGCAACCTTAGACAGAAGAATTACATATAAGTAGTAGAGTTGAGAAATGAGTAGTGAGGAGAGACAGGAAGAGTAGACAATTTCCTCTCTCTGACAAATTAAGTAGTTAAATGAATCTGAGGTACAGGACAGTAATTTGAGAGAGTGGCAGCATCAAATATTTTACAGAATGGTTTATACCTATTTTGTAGACAAAAGGCAAAAACAGTTTGAACATAAAGAGAAAAAGGAATGATCAGGGGGGATGAACTCAAGGAGTAAATAGAAATTAATGGAATCAAGGGTTCAAATAGAAGAGTTTGCTTTGTCATAATGAAGAGCCACCTCTTAATATGAAACAAATGAAAGAAAGGTTAAATGACTATATGGAAGGTTTTTGAAGGGAGAGGTGGAAAGGCCAGAAAGTTTACTCTGAATGATTTCAATTTTCTTAATCAAGTAGGTGAGGACATCTTCTGAGAGAGAAGGGTATTTGGAATTCATTTTAAAGTCTTGGTGAAAGAACTTTGGGAACAGTTTCTGAGAAGAGAAGGATAGAGAGTGTTAATCAAGGATAAATAAAAATTTTTGCCATGTAATTCTAAGTCCTTCTAAGATAATATTGAATTCAGTCAGTTGAGTGAGATGAATTTCTTCATTGGTTTTCATCAACTTGGAAAGAGTAATAGAGAAATTGTCCTTGGTGGTGGTCATAGTGGGAGTGATTCAGAGCTGAGTATTTTCAGTTTTTGAATGTTAGTAGGGTAAGAAGGCAAGAGAGTCAAGGGTGGAGTTCCTGTAGAGTTGAGTCTTTGAGGAAAATAAAGTGAGGCCAAAGAAGGAGTTGTAGATTTAGAGAATTGGGGCAAGGCAGGGGATGAAGAGACAGAATTTTGAGGAATTTGAAGAAAAAGTTCAGGATGAGTGAGATAAAGAGAAACTTTATAAAGGGCAGGTGATTATGGAAAGAGAAAAGAATTTCCAACTTGACAACCACGGAAGTCGCATAGTTATACCTTGGAGATGGTGAAACATTTCTGTGAGTCACTGAGGAATTTCACAACAATAGAAAATGTTGACAAACTGGAAAGTGAAAGTATTTGAGGAATTATCAAAATGTATACTTATATCTCCAAATATGAAGGAGAGAAAAAAGAGAGTGAGTGAGAGAGAAAGAGAGAGGGGGGAGGGAGGGAGGGAGGGGAAAAGGGAGAGAGAGAGAGAGAGAGAGAGAGAGAGAGAGAGAGAGAGAGAGAGAGAGAGAGAGAGAGAACCAAATCTTGAACACCTTGAGAAAAGATGGGAAAGTCTTAGAGGCTGGTAGATTAACATCATGGGTCTGATTACATGATATAGACTGATGCAGGGAAATTCAAAAGAGAATGGAAAAAGTTGCTGAATGGTAGCAAAAGGGCGACCTAGAAGCAGTAATGGGAAGCAAAAAACTTATTCCTCTCAGTTGAATGTCTGTGGGAACATTAAAGGAAGAACAAGCAATACTGTATCAGATGTCAAGAAGATAGAAAGAACTTGAAGAGATAAAGGATTAATAAAAGTTTATCAGTGATGAGGTGGGGGGATATTCCAAAGGGATAATGAGAAAGGTGAGAATAGAAGAAAGGGGAATAGTAGGTTGGGGAGCAAAGTAATGAGGAGATGGATCAGGATATATTCTTTCCCTTTCACTAACCTCCCTTAAGAATGATGAAGCAAGAGATACAAATTTACTGGCCAGAGCTCTAGGAAAATGCCAATTGGATGGGTTGTACTCTAGCTCCAGATGGGGAGGACTATCACACCATGCATAAGTCTGAGCCAGACAGTGTTAGAGCCCCATTTTCAACATAGTTCCCACAACCATCACTTGGAGAAATGGCCCACCTTCCTTACCACCATCACCACCAACTGATGAACCATTTTCCACAAACATGCAAGTAAATCCAAGAGCCCAAGCAGGAGTAGCACCTCCTAGATCTGTTTTTGCTTTTTGTCTATCCTCTGCAGCTATTATCCTGAGAAGCAGCCCCTTTTAGACATGCAACTTGGCAACTGTTTCTTTGGTGGGTCTAGCCACAGCTAGACCAGCTAAGTGACACAGTGGATAGAGTTCTGGACCTGGAGTCAGAAAGATCCCTCTTACTGTGTTCAAATTGGCCTCAGCCCACTGTGTGACCCTGAACAAGTCTTCTAATTCTGTTTGCCCCATTTCTTTTCTGCAAAATGAACTAGAAAAAGGCAGTGGGAAACCACTTCAGTATCTTTGCCAAGAAAATCTTAAAGGGGCTTGTGAAGAATGAGACATGACTGAAAAATGACTGAAATCAACCATAGCTACTGAAAACCCAGAAAAAAAGAAAAAATACTTGTTACCAAGCTCCTTGGTACTGTCAAATCAACATCAAAAAAGGATATACTTTTATCACTGGAAATGATATCAAGGAAGATGAATTACCATATCTTTTACCACGGGCTCTCTAAGGACCATGGAGTTTTTCCATTTGACTTGAAGCTGAAACCTTGTACACATGGTATCCCACTGAATGTGAGCTACTTGAAAATGAGTACTATTTTGCTTTCTACTCATGTTTTTAGCACATGGCACATTGCTTTGCACATAGAAACACTTTAATAAATTCCTTTTAATTTATGCATCTGATATGTGATTAATATTAGAACTCAGTAGCCCTCTCCAAAGAGAGGGTTGAGACTACTAGATATTTTAAATATCTTAGAGGACAAAAAGGAGATTTGGATAGGTTTATTCCTAGCAGAGATAATTGAACTCTCTTAATTGAGTAGCCAGGTTAAGATTTTTCACAGGTAGAAATCATTTTTGAAGTCTCACTTTAGTACCATTGTGTTCTTGCTACATTTTTTCTTTGCTATCTAATATTTATAAACTCATAAAATTTATAACTGGAAGTCAGAGTTAAGTCCAATACCTTCACTTTACAGAGAAAGAAACAGAGGGCTTGGAGGGCTTAAAAGTAGCATCATTACCCAAAGTCACAGATCAAGTTAAAGGCAAAACTGGAATTGAAATCCAGATTTAACTCTTGATCTCATACTCCTGTTTCTTCTAAGGTTTTTGATGTGTTCAGAATGCTTGGGAGTTGGGTACTGGAAAACAGTTGCTATGGAAAGTCTTCTTTCTATTCAGAAAAACACCTCAACAATTCCATACTTATAGTAAACTAAACTGTCTCAAAGGCATTTGCTAAGTAAAATACAATGAAAATCAGATGTCAATTTGCCTAGGTTAGAGTAGGGCAGATGCTTAAGGACAGAAGCTGGTACTCAACCCAGATGGGGATTAGAAAGCTCATTTCATTAAGATATTTTAAAACTGTGGCCACTGGTGAGAGCTCTCCTGTGACTCAGAGGGATTCCTTGATGCTAAGTGGGTTCTTAGGAAATAAGATAGACTTGATATCCTGCCAAGAAGTTTTGCTTTGTATGGGTGATGCATATGCAGTGTGGCAAGGGAGCTGCTATATCTCCCCAAAGTCGTGACTCAGGGAGAAGAGTTGGACTTATACATACACCTTTCTGCTTTGGGTCAGGAAACAGGCATGTTTATATGGAATCCATGGGAGTCCTTTTATTAATCTAGTGAGTATGTGTCTTAAGGGATTTGGGTGGCAGGGTGAGGACAGTTGTTTTTACCAGCTTAATATCAACAAAGTGATGTTTCCAACTGAGTTGGCACACCACTTTCCCACTCTGATCTCTCCACTATATTTCCTCATCAAAGTAGATTAAACAATGGAGAAACCAGAAATAATTAGCAGAGGGAAGGCATTAGAATTTACAGATATTGGGGAAAGCATCTTGTAAACGTTTTTAGGTGGGATTTAAAAAAAGCCAAGGAAGTCAGTAAACTGAGTTGAGAAAGGAGAGCATTCCAGGCATGGACAGAAAGTCAAAGGACATTTAGTTTTATTTTGAATAACATTCAAACTATTTAACATAGCATCCAAGGTCCTTTATAATCTCATTCCAACTTCATAGTTTTCTTGTTACAATCCATGGATAGATATTCTGCTTTCTCATCTCAATTTTTGTTTATTTCATGCCCAATATATGGAATGCCCTTTTTAAAAATCTCAGCTGAGTGTGGAATAACGGAAAAAGCGTTAGATTATGGGTGAAAGAGATTGGATTGAAATAATAGTTTGATGCTTCCTAACTTGGTGACCTTGGCAAGTTACTTAATCTATCTGGCTCTCAACTTCCTCATTGACAAAATGACATTTGAGTTAGACAAAATAACCACTGAGTTCTCTTATAGCTCAGATACTACAAAGCTATATGTGTTTTTCAAGGTCCAATTCAAATATCACCTCTTCTATGAAGCCTTTATCTTATGTGGCAATTATCCCTTCCTTAAATTACTCTAGACCAATTAGCTATATTTTTATTATTTATTAATAATATTCTGATTTTTATTGTATTTAATTGTATCTTTTTTAAACCTTCAACTAGATTAAATATATAAATATGTTATTTATATATAGCACATAATTTGCATATATAAATATATTACTTATATGCACACACACACATATATATATGTACACACACATACACACACACATATATATACCCCTATATACATACGTATATACAGACAGGCATATGTAGTTGAGGGCAGGGATCATATCCATTTTTCTCTCTCATCCAGTGCCTGGCATAATGCCTTACAAATATTAGGTGCTTAGTAAGTCTTTGTAAATTTGGAATATGTTCATTGATAAGCTTTAGGCTAGAGTATAAGTTCCATGTGGGCATGGAATAAGTCTTAATTATCTTTGCATTTACCCTTGATATTAATTCTTTATATGTGGTATGTACTTAATAAATAAAGGTGAATTTTTTTTGAATAGAGTGGGTAACATGTATCCTGCTAAATGCTTACTATACGTTAGATACTCTGCTAAGGACTGGGGGATCAAAAAGAGTAAAAATAAAGATAGTTTTTGCCCTCAAGGAGAATATATTCTAATGGGGGTACATAACATATAAAAAAATTGGAAAGAAAGGAGTAGGGGATAGGATGTATCTAAGTGAAGATATGGTAGTAAAATCCTAACAGTAAGAAGCATTGTTGGGAAGAGTATGAGGTACGATAACCTGGGCCCAATCCCCAAATAGAAATTTTGAAAATAACTTACCAATAGGAGGAGAAGCCAGAGTGGTGAAAGCGTATGCTGAGCCTTGACTTTAAAGTCAGAAATCCAGTGTGGAGGGCAATGAAGTATGATCAGCCTGAACCTGTCCCCAGAATGAAGAACTGGAGAGTAAGAAAGTAGGCTGTTATGGTAGAGAATTATTTCAGGCTGAGAAGACTGTAGCCATTAAAGGAAGTTCCAGTGTGGGAAGTTCCAGTGTGGGAAAGCAGTTGAGTCACGGTGGCAAAGAGAGTTCTAAGCACAGCCCAGAGGAGAAAGAATAATTGAGCAAACGAAGCAATATTCCAGAGAGTGGAATTTAAAATTGTTATTCCCAAAGAATAGATCTGATCCTCTTATTTTCCTCTTCAAGGATATTTAGTGACTTCCTATCACTTCTTGTTAAATCTTAGAGATTAAAAAGGAAAAACAAACAAAACTCTTTTGTTCCAGACAAACAGGTCTACTTTGTATTCTTTGTGTAGGACTTTCCTTCTCTCATCTCTGTACTTTTACATGGGCTCTTTCTATATTTTGAGGACTCTACTTATTGACCCTTACCTTAAGGAATTCCTAGCTTCCTTCAAATTTTGACTCACCTCTTCCTGAGCTGACTCTCAATAAGTACATAGGAGTCTTGTTGAATTGAATTGAATTGAATTGAATTGAATTGAATTGAATTGAATT
>JAJPUD010000607.1:179100-223263 GCA_023553655.1 Myrmecobius fasciatus | reverse complement strand
TTGAATTGAATTGAATTGAATTGAATTGAATTGAATTGAATTGAATTGAATTGAATATGGAACAAATGAGAGTCAGGAATGCCAGTCTTTCTTACAGAATTTTCCAGGATATTTTGTTTTGTTTTGTTTTCATCAGTCATAAAGTTCTAATAGTTTCCATGCTAATTCAACCTAATAAAGTGTTAGTATAGACAAGTACCTGGCCATTGTCCTTAGTCCTACTCTGTCTACCCAATGGTCCTTGGTAACATCTATTTGTATGATTCCTTCAAAAGTGACATTTTATTTTGAATGAAATTAAAATAACAACAACAATTAAATTTTAGTCTTACACTATGCTAAATTTTCAGGTTGTACTTACTCAATAGTCTTAAAGATCATGTCTTATGTGATCATAAAGCTTTATTTTGGTAATCAGTTATTAAGTGATACAAAGAGAAAAAAAAGATAACAGTCTGCCTTCTACAAACTTACATTCTACATATGGGACCATAAAGATCATTTAGCCCATTTCCATCATTTCAATTTTTTCTTGCTTTTATGGTACTATGATTGAAACTACTGTTAATATGGATTTTGAGGTTGAATAAATTTAGGAATTATTTTTATTTAAGTTCATGACTCAAACCAGACTCGATTATTACGATTTGGGGGTTTGGGCATGAAGAAACTGAATTCCATATACATCTTGTCCCAGTTCATGTAGACATTGAAAGACCTGATTTCCTAACTTCCAGTGCTTTTTATTCAATCCTATGGTTGCTACCTCTTTATCTAAAGCATCTGATCATTTAACAACAAATTACCGTATGATTAGAACCTGAGACATCAAAAAAGAACAAGGAGTGATTCAGGCAGTGAACTTATGCATTAATGATTTTGCCTTTTCTTTTTATTGTCCCTTCTCTCTTTTAAAAGCTTTTCCTATAGGATCAAGCTCAAATTCATTAACCTGGTGTTCACAGTTTGCCACAATCTGCTCAGATACTGACTTTACAGCTTCTGCTCACTCCCTTAAATACTCCTCCCTCTAAATAACGTCACTCTTTTACTATCTCTTACTTATTCATACATATTAAGATTCTCTGACCCTCCTGTGATGTTGCTCATCATCTGCTCACCCTCTACTTCTATTTGCCATTATAGTCTGAAACTTCAAACTTATAACTTGTTTGTATTTTAAAAATTGATATCATATTTTACATGCCTGTCATTCTTAATAAGGCAATAAACTTCTCCAAGGTTATTTAGTTACTAGAGAGAAAATCTAGACTTGAGTTTTGGATCAATGAATTATGGAATTAAGTGAATAAAACTTCAATTACTCTCCAAACTTTAGTTTCCTCATCTATAAAAGAGGCTATTGAGATTTACATTTTCTGGGAGTTCCAATGAGGTAATTATGAAAGTCTTTCCTATATACATATATTTGTGTGTTTATATAAAATTCTCATCTCTCTATCTGTATAACATTATCAGCTCTTTATAAATATATTAAATAAATTTTGTTAAATGATAACTCATAATAATAAATGATTGTGCCTAGTGAATAGATTCAGGAAAATCCTGCTTTAGGTTCTTCCTCTGACATTTACTATATTTCCCACTCAATTATTTCATTTTATATTTTTTTGCACTTTTAAAGTAGATGTATTATATTATAATCACAAAATCCCTTCTATTTCTGGTCCTTACACAAATATTCTGCACCAATAGTCTCCAGAGTTTTTGTCTCAGGGTTCTTAATATCCTTAAAATTATTGAAGACTCCCAAAGAGCTTTTGTTTATATTGATTTTCTCTATAGACATTGACCATATTAGAAATTAAAATTGACAAGTTATGTGTTTAATAATTTAATAATAAGCCTATTACATGTAAATATAAATAATACATTTTTATGAAAAAACTGAATTT
The DNA here is from genome assembly GCA_023553655.1 of Myrmecobius fasciatus. NCBI lineage: Eukaryota > Metazoa > Chordata > Mammalia > Dasyuromorphia > Myrmecobiidae > Myrmecobius > Myrmecobius fasciatus. Next base: position 221,347 of record JAJPUD010000607.1, on the reverse strand, counting down.
TTCAAAACAAAAATATGGGAAGTGTTCCATATTTTTGCAAATCTATTTAATAACTTAATAGAAGACAGCTGGATTTCTTTATCTGTTTTTGCATTCAGTCTGTTTTGGTCAAAATATATGAAAAAAATCCAGCCTCACACATATATACAGTTGGAAAAAAGAGTTTTTTAAATAGACACATAATATTTTAGCATTATTTTGAAAATTATTTTGGTTTCATGGACCCCTGAAAGTATCTTGTGGATCCCTAGTGGGCTATAAAATATACTTTAATAACTACTGCTCCATACCATGTTCTCTTCCTCTTTACTCCATCTCTGGTTATAGTTTTCCTTGAATGAGTATATTTACTTGGTATACTAGGCTTCATTACAACTCCTTTTCTTTACTCTATTCCTTTATAATAAGACACAGTCTTCCATTCTTGTTTCAACTTATATATCCCATCAAATCTTGATACCTATAAGGTCAAACTTTTAGTTATTGTTGTTGAGATGTTATTAGTCACATCTGCCTCCTTGTGACCCCATTTGTAGTCTTTTTGGCAAGGACATTGGCTTGCCATTTGTTCCTCTATTTCATTTTTTAGGTGAGGAAACTGAGGCAGAGTTAAGTAATGTCTGAAGCCAGATTTGAACACAGGAAGAAGAGTTTTTCTGACTCCAGGCCCAGCACTCTATTCATTGTGCTACTTACCTGCCGTAGGACAAACTTACTTCATTGTTCTACCTTTTTTTTATTATTATTATTCATTCATTGTTCTTTTGTATATGTACATCTGAGACCATAATGTAAGGGACATAGAAAAGAAGATGACATTATCCTTACCTTCATAGGACTTATAACTTAGCATAGGAAACAATTATCTTATAATATATCAATTTATAATTCATTCATTGCTTACACACATGAAATAGTTTATAATACAAATGCTTAAAAATAAGGGAAACTTAAGTAAGATAGATCAAATCACAGAATGTTAGCATTGGAAAATACTTATAGATAATCTAGTCCTATTATTCTTTTTTCTAGTTAGAGATGTTGAGATCCATGGAGAAAGTTATTTGTCCAAAATCAGATAGCTAGGGCATAGTGGAGTAGGGAGACAAGATCATAGAAATCCCTAGCTCCTCATTCAGTGCTTTTTTATACCTTCTCACTTTGGGTTAGTTTTGTGGAGGGTGTGGAACTTATTTGACTGTGAAATCAGTTTAGAATTTGAATAAACACCAGAAGATGGAGGACTGAGGTCACTCATGTGATATCATGTGAATAATATCATGAAGCAAGCTACAGAGAAAACAACGGGCATAGTGCAGACATAGGACCCTGAGAAGGCTGTAGAGAAAATTTAATACTAAGGGCAGGAAAAAGGAATAGATAAAATAGGTCTATTGCACTATATCTCACTTGATTAAATATAATTGTGGAAATTCTAAGAGTCGTGAGTTTGAGTCTTGTCCCAGCTACTTAAGTGGGTATTTTTAAGCCAGCCACATTAGCTTTCAGTATTTCCATTTCCTCATCTGGAAAATGTTAACAGAGATGGTGGAGAGACACTGCTGAGGGAGAGAGAGAGAGAGAGAGAGAGAGAGAGAGAGAGAGAGAGAGAGAGATCACAAGGTGCTTTGCAAATAGACAGGCTTAAAGGCAGTAAAGTTAGCGAGGCATGAATAAGGGCACATCAGACTGGCTGGATGAATAACTTCACAAGGGAAGCAATGAAATTCCCATTAATGGCATCATTTAATTCTCCAGTTCTTGAGGACAGGTTTTGACAGGCTTAAACAAAATTCTCTAGAGTGTTTCTATTCCCTCAGGATCAGAAAACCTCAGGGAATAAATGAAACATCTGGGAATTTGAGGAATTAGTGTATCAAATGGATATTATTCCCTTGTGTATATGTGGACCAGGTAAAAGGAAGAAAAGACAAAGTTTGTTAGTAAAATATCTTGCTGAATTAAATTATGTATATGTTTATGTAAATAAATTTATATATTAAAAATAAATGAATGAATATTGCCATATCATATGATATGACCAAGAGGGCCATATCATATGAACACTGCTGCTTTTCTAAGATGGTGGATAGTATAATGGAATGAAAATTCCTGGGAATCAAGAGATGTTGTTTCACTGAGTAGCCATGTGACTTGGATCAAATCCTTTGATCTCTTGAAGCTTGAATGTTCTTATTTGTAAAATGAATGGGTTGGACTAGACAGCCTTTAAATTCCCTTCCCGGTCTAAATGATTCCCTATGATTTTATTAATAATCTATTTTTCTTGACCTCTAATCCTTGAGTCTTCAATCCTTACCTTTCACTTAGCTAGCTTTTTTCAGTCAGTTAGTCAGTCCATGAGTTTTTATTAAATGCCTCTGTGCCATCTCAAGATTTTCTCTTATCCTATTACTCTGCCTGGACAACTTGTTTTATTTCCATGTCTCACAGACTGCCTCTGAGATAGGATCTGAGGATTTCTGTCAAAAATATCTCCTATGAAAGTGCTACTGTATTATCTGGGAGATGAAACTCATTAATACATCATTTATTTAGTAACTAACTGCCTATTATCATAAAAGTAAAGGCAATGCAAAATCCCTGTCCTCATGGAGTTTATAGTCAAGTGTAGGCGACTATACAATGAAGCAAATTAGCTCAATTAGCTCTCCCCCCTTGGAGTATAGAATCATGTCAGAATGGGGTAAAAGGAAGGTAAATTTTGATAGTGATTTGGGAATTTCTGGAAACTGGATTTCTTTGGGAAGAAATAGGTACTGGTTTGAGATACTATTTAAGCCAGAGCCCAATATTCATAAAAAATCTCCAACATTATCCTGGTTCAACAAGATGATTTCTATTTTCCTATGAGAAATCAAGAGAACTTGGGATAGTGGAGAGGGTAATGGGGAACAGAAGGGTCGCTTAGATGACTTCACTATCTTGATTAGAATGGGCTTTCCAGCTGACCTTGAGTTCCCATAATGATTAGCTGCTGAGTGTTTGTCCTGATGAAGGGTCGACATAACACCATAATAAACCAATAATCCAATATGAGGCAGAACTGACAGAAACTGAACCCCGGGCTGAGACAGCCCTTTTCCCTCCATATGACACCCGAGTCAGCCACTTAATGTTAAGTAGTAGTAATTTAAGTAACCAAGAGTGTTCCTTTTCCATGCCAGAGAATGTTTACTTTCCCATGTGGTGGCAGCCGGAGCCTTTGGTTTCTTCCATCAACAGTTTGACAGTCTGGCCTAGATCCAGGACTGTGCTATGGGAGCTTTTTCATTTGGGGTTTAACTCTTTCCTTAGCAAAGTCTATTCTGGAATTTGTAGTTTCTCTGCAGAATTCTGGTTGAGATTTGGAATAGCCCTGTTAAGTTGGAGGCTCTTTAAGAAGGGTAGAGAGATTTTTCTTAAAGCATTCCATGGAGCCTCTCTTCAAATTCTGAAAGACATGGTGACTAAAAGAAACATAATAATTGCCTCCACTTTACTCATTTGCCTCTAAGTGTTTTCTGTTTTAATGAAGAAAAAATGTCCCTTGCTAAATGAGTAGAATTTCTTTTTCCTTGGTAAAACAGGACAATTTTCTCTTTCAGTGGAATATATTTACTTATCTTCCACTCAGATGAGATGAAGTTTATTCCTTTTCCCTTCTTTTCCCCTCCTCTTCCCAGGAAAATAACATTTTAGGGATTTGCAGAGACTGATGGACAACCAGGAAGCCATTCTCCTCCAGCTAGAAAGTGTTATTCCACTATTTATACCTTCCTCTTGTGATTGCAGGAGATGGAATCTCAGATGGACAACTGATTTGTCCCAGTGCAACACTTATTTTCCTATGAAAATTCATGCCACAGAAACTGATCATTTTTCACAGTTCTCCTGACAGGTACAATTGTCACTTGCCACAGAATAAAGAGACAATGCAAAATAGCTCCTTTAAGCTGCCTTTAATTGGCTCTTAAAGTCATTTTGCTGAGATGGATTAATCACACCAAGACACAGTGTGCTGGTACAGCTCATAAAACCTGTTTTTTGGATCATTTTCCAGGGTGAGGAGACTTTCTGCTCTCCTCTTGCTTCTTACACAAAGTTCTGTTAGTAATTTTTATTGGGTTTAGCCAATGGGACACAGAGATCCAAGTTCTGGCACCAAAAATAAAGTAGACAGGTGTGACATAATCCCAGTGGTAGGATTTCTTTCCAATCTGAAGTGCACATAAAAGCTTTTTCTGCTTGTGAAAGTGATAGATATTTAAGCCACAATTTTGCAAAGGTCCTAGCAGAAGGCTGGCAGGTATTATGCACACTCTCTACTATCTCCTCTTCCTTTTCTAACTTTTCAGCAATCACTGTTCAAATTCTGCATTTTGTGCAGCTTCCCTGGCAAACTTTAGTAGTTATATTGAACCATGTACTTTCTGCCAGTCTAGTGTTGGGCTTTCTCTTTTTTTGAGATGAAAGGTCTTCCTTTCCATCAAAGTAAACCTTCTGTTGTAAATGATATGTTCTTTAATTGTTTTTTTAGAATGTTGACTATAAGACCACATTAGATGAACAATAAAGTATGAAGGCTTAACATTAATATTAAAATGTAATTCATGTAAATTAATCTGACATATTTCAGGAAATAGGTAATTGTCTTACATAATGATTGTTCATAACTGGTAATAGTTCATACGAATAACTTTAAACCAAATTTTGTAGTTTTTCTTCTTTTGCCTTCTTAGCCATGTAGTAACTCTAATCATTGTTGATGGTTTTTCCTGATACTGTGCTACAAAGAAATTTCTTAAATTTAGGAAGGAATAGTAGGGATGAAACATATTGTAAGATTTCAGGAGGAATGAATAGGTCCAGAAGAAGATATTTGTGCTTTCTCTTTGGGTCATTCTATAATTACTGCAGGGTATGATGGGGTAGGGACAAATTAGGCCAGTGGACATCACAGAAAAATGAAATAGTATGAGAATAAGTTCTGATTCTCCAACATCTGGTTATTTTGGAGCAGCTAGAGAAAAGAAGGGCAACTGTGTTCTCACACAGAGAAGGGTGAGGAGAAAGGGGTGTTCTGGTAAATATTGAAGAGCTGTATCTCTGAGGGGAAATGTATACAGGATACACTCTTAAATTTAATTTGTGTTATTAACATTTTCCCCATCACTTTTGCTGTTCTATAGCATTTGCTATTGACCACCTCCTCCTCTTGGATATTCTCTCATTCCTTGACTTCTGTGTCATTACTTTCTTCTGATTCTTTTCCTTCCTTCTGGGACATTCCTTCCTAGTTTTTTTCTGCTCATCTAGCTCTGTTACACACATACACACACACACACACACACACACATACACACACACACATTTCTCTGTTTCTCCCTTCTTCCCTCCCTCCCTAATAAAGTCTCTCATTAAAAGACATTGGTCTTTTCTCAATTCTAAATATTTAAACTATCCACTGGTCATTTCTAGTTGGATGTTCTATAGATGTCTCAAAATCAGCATGTTTAAAATGGAATTTACCATCTTTCTCTTTAAACCCACGCTTCCTTCTTTCTGCTTTTGGTAACTGACATTCTCCCAGTCCTCCAGGATTAGCCTTGGAATCATCTGCTACTTTTCTCTCTCCCACACTTCAAATTGCACACTTCAAATTAATTGCCAAGTCTTACTGATTCTACCACTACAATATCTCATTCCAATTCAATTAAATTCATTTCATATTTGCAGAACTCCCAATATATGCAAGGAACTGCCAATACAAAGAAATGAAAAAGTCTCTTCCCTGGCGTTACATTCTACTGGTGGATAGAAATGAATAAATAAATAAATATTAGATGATGCGTGGGAAAAAACAAATTATTGGAGGGGTCAGGAAGGATTTCTTATGGGAAGAAATGCAGGAGCTCTCCCTCCCTCTCTTCCTTTTCCTTCCTTCCTTCCTTCCTTCTTTCCTTCCTTCCTTCCTTCCTTCCTTCCTTCCTTCCTTCCTTCCTTCCTTCCATGAGACCAATTCATTTGTAATGAGGCATGCTTTGCCTTATTGCACTTCACTTTATTATACTTCACAGATATATATATATATATATATATGTATATATATATATATATATTACAAATTGAAGGCAATCCTACAAGTAACAAGTTTTTCAGTGCCATTTTCCTAACATTGCCATTTTGCTAACAGCAGGTGCTCTCTGTGTTACATTTTGATAATTTTCACAATATTTACAACATTTTCATTATTATTTTGTCTGTTATGGTGATGTGTGATCAGTGATCTTTGATGTATTGTAATTGTAATTGGGAGCACTGTGAACCCAGCCTGTATAAAACAAGTAGTTTAATCATTAAATGTTATATGTATTTTGACTACTCCTCAAACCAACTGTTTCTATCTCTTTCTCCTCAGGCCTACTTATTGCCTGAGACACATTAATATTGAAATTAGGTCAATTAATAATCCCAAAGTGGTCTCTAGGTGTCCAAGTCAAAGGAAGAATCAATGGATGATACAAACTTTATTGTCTTATTTTAAGAAATTGTCACAGCCCCCTTTCCCAACTTTTAGCAAACACTACCCTGATTAGTCAGCAGCCATCAACATTGAGGCAAAATCCTCCATCAGCAAAAAGATTATGACTCATTGAAGATTTAGATACTGGTGAACATTTTTTTAGCTTTTTTTTATTTGAAGCTTTTTATTTTCAAAACATATGCATAATTAATTATAAATTTTTTTCTCCCTTTCTTCCCCCCACCTCTTACCCTAGATGGCAAGTAATCCAATATATATTAAGTTTGTGCAATTCCTCTATATATATATTTCCACAATTATCATGCTACACAAGAAAAATCAGATCAAAAAATAAAAAAATGAGAAAGAAAAAAATGCAAGCAAACAACAACAAAAAAGTGAAAATACTAAGTTGTGATCTACATTAAGTCGCCACAGTCCTCTCTCTGGATGCAGTTGGCTCACTCCATCACAAGACCATTGGAACTGGCCTGAATCACCTCATTGTTGAAAAGAGCCACATCCATCAGAATTGATCATTGTATAATCTTGTTGTTGCTGTGTACAGTGTTATCTTAGTTCTACTCACTTCACTTAGCATCAATTCATGTAAGTCTCTCCAGAATTGCTGATCTTTTCTTATAAAACAATAATATTCCATAACATTCATATACCATAACTTATTCAGCCATTCCCCAACTGATAAGCATCCACTCAGTTTCCAGTTCCTTGTCACTACAGAAAGGGCTGCTACAAACATTTTTGCATATGTGGTTCCTTTTCCCTTTTTTATGCTATCTTTGAGATACTGGCCCAAATTGCTGGATCCAAGGCATGCACAGTTTTATGCCCTTTGGGCATAGTTCCATATTGTTCTTTAGAATGGTTGAATCAGTTCACAATTCCACCAACAATGTATTAGTGTCCTAGTTTTCCCACATCCCTTCCAACATTGATCATTATCTTTTCCTGTCATCTTAGCCAATCTGACAGGTGTGTAGTGGTACCTGAGTTGTCTTAATTTGCATTTCTCTGATCAATAGTGATTTAGAGCATTTTTTCACATGACTAGAAATGGTTTTAATTTCTTCATCTGAAATTGTCTATTCATATCCTTTGAATATAATAAAATATTTTAATTAAGGTAATTTTTTAGACATTAATAGTATTGCACACTTAATAGATTGCAACATAGTGTGCACTGGGATTCTAAAAACTTCATGTGACTTGCTTATTGTGATATTGATTTTATGATGTTATTGGAACTGAACTCACAATGGAATAGGGTGTGCATTGCAGAGTGAAAGAAACTAGTATTATAATTAGGAGGCAGTTACAAGATTCAGGATAAGAGAGCAGAAAGAAAGTGATGAATGTAAGAGATGTGGAGTTATAATTGGTGAGATGTAGCAAATGATCAGATACCGGAGATATGATGAAAGAAAATTTTAGGATAACTCTGCTTTTGTAGGCCTAATTGACTGAATTACCTCTTTTTAACATTCACACAGGAAGGGGTATTGAAAAAAGGAAGGAAAGAAAGGAAGGCAGAAAATAAGCATTTATTAAAGACCTATTATGTACCAAGAACTGTGCTAAATATTTTATTAGCTTGTCTGATTTTCATATGAATCCTGCCTGGAGATACTGGTATTATTGTCCCCATTTCACAGTTAAACAAACTGAGATAGAAAGTAAGGGATATACCCAGACTCACATAGTTAGGAAGTGTCTAAAGTCACTTTTTAATTCAGGTCTTCCTGATTCCAGGGTCAGAACTCTATCCACTGTGACACTACCATTCATTTAGCCTCCACCTTAGTTCAAGCCTTTATTGCCTCTCTCCAGAGTTATTATAATAATCTCCTTCCCACCAGTCTCTCTACTCTTCAATCCATTTTCCTCATAGATGCCAAAATAGTTTTCCTAAGGCATTGGTTTTATTGTTTCACTCCTTCTCTCAGAAACTCTTGGAGCTCTCTATTGCATCTAGATTACATTAGAAATATCTCAGGTAGGACTTTAAGGCTCTCTACAATCTGACTCCAAATGGCCTTCCCAGATTTATTTCACATTATTCCCTTTCATTCATTTTATGTTCCATTTTAATTACAGTACTTACTCTTTCCCAAATTTCATAGTTTCTTTTCCCCTTAATGTATTTTAGCAAATTCTTTTCAATGCTTGGAAAGCACTCCTTACTTTCAAAATCCTTATTTGCATAAGCTCAAGTAACCAAATGTCACCTCCTTTGTAAAGCCTTTCTTGGTACCCTTGCTGTTCTTGCTCTTTTCCTTTTTGATTTACCTTGTATTTATTTATCTGTGTACATATTGTCTCCTCACTTTCTTTCCACTCCCTGTCCACTGTAAGATGAGATCGCTAAGAGGAGGGACTATTTCTTCTGTATCACATCCTGTGTGCCTAGCAGAGGGGCTGTCACATAATACATGTTTATTAATGCTTGTTGAATGAAATTGAATCATTCACAAAGTTGAATGATGGGAACAGAGATATTTTTGTACCAGGCATGCAGTATAATGGAAATATTGGTTCTAAATTCCAAGAGGGGAGATATTATATCTTTGGCATGTTCTCCATAGCACCTAACAAATCATTGATGCTCTAACAGTAGCATATGAGTCATCTGGTTAATTAATCAGACTGATAACTGCTAGTCTAGATGCTTAGTGCTCTAGACCAGTCAACTTGATAGAAAGTGCTGGGGATTAGAATATGTAGGGTTGGCTGGCAAGAAATTAGCAATTGCTTGTAGAAGGATAGCTAAAGGCTAGTTCTATGACATAGTTACACCAACAGCTGATATGTGGGATCTGGTTATTCAATTGGTTGAGTGTCAACAATTAAAACTGATGAGGGTTATAAACCTGAGGATGGAGGAAACAGGCCAGATATAAGATAAAAAGAGACAGGGCCAATTTCCTCACTGGCATGAAATAGGTGAGCTGAGTGGTTGATGTCAACAAGTTGGTAGTCTTTCTCAGATCCCTTGGATTGGCAGGAGAACAGAGGCTGCCTAATGGAGTGGTTTTAGGATAGTACCATCCAACAGCTAGTAAGAGCCATTAACAGCTCTCCAAAGAGAGTGAGTCTTACTGAAGGAGTCTATCTAAAACATACTTGCTGAAGGGAGCTTTATGCTACTTTTCAGCTAGAGCAGACTCTGACATGGGGGATTTTAATGGCAAGAACACTGCGCTGGGGTCAGAGGTTCCATTTTGCTTTTGATGCCCACCACATATGTGACCCCAGACCCACCATGGAACTGCTGTGGGCTTGTTTCTTCATTTGTAAAAGTGCAAATGTCTTCAATTTTTACCCAACAGATCTCAGAATTGGAAGGTAGAATAATACATAATGGCTCTCTGAATGTCATTAGTGTGATACCTTTCTATGTTTTGGGGGCTCAATTTGCTTTGATTGAGGAAGAGAGATGAAGTTCTGGTGCTTAGTGATAACTGAACTGATTTGGCTTTAAAACAATCAGGGATAGTGGAAGGAAAAGAGATAAGCAGTTTTATGATGGGATCTACATGAGCTTGAGATCAACAAAGTCTTAATGTTTTTTCCCTTCCTATTATACCAAGATAGGTGTTTTTTATTGACAGTAAAATTCTCCTGTGATCCCTGCTGGTTCAGTTGTGGTCCTGGCTCATTATACACATCTGCATCATGGCATAATGGATAAAGAGACATTGAATCCTTGCATGAGCTGCCCTTTATGTCATGCATTTACTTTTTCCTTGTACTTCTATGATCTCTAGTTTCTATCAAAGCTCAGCTCTTGACCTCTCTGGTAAGTTGTCATCAACAAGTATTTATTAAGCATCTGCTCCGTGCCATGGCACTAAGCTCTAGGGATGCAAAGGAAAACAAATCATTCCTGCTCTTGAGAAACTCAATGTTTAACGGGAGAGATAAAATGCAGTAGTTAATAGGAATAAATATGGTAGAGAGAGAAAATTTGGAGATAATCAACAGAGGGAAGGTACTTGCATTAAGGGGTCTGGGAAAGGCTACTTGTAGAAGGTGCAATATTAGTAGGAATTTGGAGGTAACCAGAGCAGCCAGGAGTTAAAGATGAGGAGGAAGAACACTTCAGGCATAGGTGACAGCCAGTAAAAACACATGGAGGTAAGAGATGGGGTATCTTGTACAACAGCTTGAAAACCAGTGTCTCTGTCATATGTGAGTATGTGAGAAGAGTAAAATGTATGAAGAACAAAAAGAGGAGGCCAGGTTGCAAAAGGTATTAAAGTCACATAGATAATTTTATATTCAATTTTGTAGGTGATAGAGTACTATTGGAATGTATTGAATTGTGGAGGTTTGAAGGAGAAAAAACAATAGATGACATGGTCAGACCTGTTCTTTAGGAAAATCATTTTGACAGCTGACTAGAAGATGAGTTAGAGTGGGGAGAGACTCGAGACAGAGAAACCAAGAAACTTTTTGTTATAGCAATTCTTCTGGGAAAAACCTTTCATGATCCCCCTATTTCTTTCTTTCTGCACAAATGCCTCTAACACACTGTTAGATGATATCTGCAATTCCACTATTAGGAATAAATTCCTTTGGTTATTACTCAACCTTGTATTTGCAACGTGCTTTAAATTTTTTCAAAGAGATTACATGTGACACTTAAGGGCCAAAATAGATTTTTTTTTAGTGGCTCAAGTCAGAATCTAAATCTGAGTTTCTATGGTAAAAGAAAAGATGATTATTAGTAGAAACAAACTGCTGCATTTATTCTTTCAATGTAATCTCTGGCAAAATCTGAGACACTTCTTCTCTTTCTTTTAGTAGCATATCCTTCTTGTTGTATATTTGTCCTGTTTGGTTTTTAATCATAATATCCTGCATTGTCAGTTCATTGCCTCTCTTGCCAACAACTCAAACCAAGGCATAGTAGAATGTCCCTCACCTTTGGCCTTGATGTTTGATATCTTTATTTTGCCCCTGTGGGATCTGACCTGAAGGGCCCTTGCCCCCAGTTTGCTTTGTGACCTGACACCTCTGCTGTAGGGCCTGGATGCCACGTGCCTTCTGGCTGGGCAAGCCACAAGGGACCAATGGACATTCCTCACCTGTCAACACTCCAGGTTTGGGGCACTGCAGGGCTTGCCTTGGCCCATCCAAAAGCACTTTATTAAACATCTTTGACAAGTGAGGGCCCAGAGTGGCTGCTTAGCAAAAAGGTCAGTTATCTGGCTTATCATGGCCAAGGATGCAGTGACCTCTGGGCTCCTGTTCCAGAGTCCTGTGACCTACACTTAAAAGTGTTTGTCCAAAAGAAAAGCTCTCTTCCAAGAATTTGAGAACCCGAAAATACTTAAGATTTTCTGATAGTCAGAAAGGGGAAAAAAAGGAAATTTGGAAATACCAAGAATACATAGTAGACCTGAAATATGTATGTGGGGTGTGTGTAGTGGAAAGACAGTGGGGGGGTTAGTAAGACAGATGAGGTGAAGGTCCAGGAGAAGGCTTTACTTTGATACTTGAACAAATACTTTCATTCATTAATGTTGTTATACATCTTACCATTAAAGGGCTTAATCCCTCTATATCTTCCCAACTTGTATCAGTTTTACCTCGGCTGGAGATGTTTTCTTCTTGAAGCTATTCCCTTTTATCATTACTCCTATATGTTTCTGAAGACAAGGCATAACACATTTCCAGGCGACGACTGTCATGTACCAGGGAATGTCCCTTGATGTTCCTTCTATCTTCTGGTATCAAGATGGATATCCTTTACTATAGATTTCTGAGGTCCCTTAGACTCTTTTAGGGGGTACTCAAAGTCACAGCTACTTTGATAGCAACATAAAGGTGTTTCAGTTACTGCAATAAATATTGGTAGATTAAAACCCACACAAATAAAAGCTTTTTGTAGTGACCTCAATGCTTTTTAAGAGTGCACAGAGGTCCAGGCACCAAAAAGCTTATGAACTACTGCTCTACTGAAGGAAAATCTCCATCCCCCATCCTGGACTTCTTTGATTCAGTTGTGGATACAGCTCATTGCATATATGTATATATCATGGCTTAGTTAATAAAGAGCCATCCTCAGAGTCAGAGACGTGAGTGGAACTCTCCTATCTGTACCTAATATCTATCTGACCTCAAACAAATGCCTTAACCTGGCAGTACTCCATGTCTGAGAGTCTTGGGATTTTCTTGGACCTAGGAGAGATGGTATAGAATTGTTCTGCATTATTAGAAGCAACTGCCCATACTGATGAAATTATAGGACTGATCATATGCACAATCACACATAAATATATACAGAAGTTCACTCTGGTCACTTATACACATATGCATATGTAAGTATATTATATGCATATATATAAAATCTCTATACAAATACATATTTTATTTTGTTTAATCATATGTATCATAATATATTTGTATTTAGATAAATCTTGACTGGTGTATATACATATATGTATATATCACTCCATTCTGCATTTGCAGATCTTCTTGGTTTTAACTCCACAGAACAAGATGCCCCTCTCAGGATACACTCATCCTTTCATGACTAGGCTGCTAACTTAAACCTTAATTGACACACACCTTCATCGGTTTCTTTTCCTTTCTAATTGGAGGACTGGAGAGTGGGGCAAGGAATTTGAGCTTGGACAGAATTCAAGAGATAGTGAAGGAAGAAAAATATGGCATGCTATGGTCCGTTGAATCATGAGGAAATGGACATGATTGAATGAACAAACCACAATAGAGAGGAGTACCAAATTCCTTCAAATGCTTTTATACTACAGGGTAGAAATTGAGCTTTTCAGGTTCACTCTATATCTGCTATTATTTCTGGTTTCAACTCCATGGAACAAAATATGCCCTGGTCCTTCCTCCACTTTCCAGATTCCTAGTATGTGTTACTTTTCCTTTGCCGCCTTAGATCGTAATATCCTTTTTTTAAAGATTCTATTAATTAATTGTTATTAATTAAGTGTTTAGCACAGTGCCTGTCATATAGATACTTAATAAATATATAATAGATTGAATTGAATATGTACATATCTTTGAACTCCCCCCCTCAGAATAAATATTTATGGAGCTCTTATTCTATGCCAGCTATAGGCACTTAAAAAAAACCCAAATATTATCTCATTTTATCATTTAAAAAATACTAGGAAGTAAGTGCTCTTATTAGCCCTATTTTACATTTGAATATACTAGGGCAAACAGCATTTAAGTGACTTGATCACATAGCTAGTAAGTGTCCAAAGCCAGATTTGTACTTGGGTTCAGGTCCAGTGCTCTCTCACATTCAACTACTACCAGCTAGTTTAATGTTTGCCAAGTATTTTATATTTAGTTTGATATTCTCTATCACCTGTGAAGGAGGTACAATTATAATACCCTCCTCTGAACCCTTTTTTTTCTTCATTTGTTACAGTTGTGGAAACTAAAATTGAGAGGGAGGTTAAGAAATTTGTTTAGGGTCTTATAGCTAATAAATGTTTGGTGAAGGATCTGGTGATCCTGGTTTGGTGAAGGTCCAGGTCTTATTCTCTTTTATATTGCTACAGATTTCACTGAGGAGACTATGATTTCATGAATGCTGTCATGTATGAATTGTGACATCCAGAGAATTTCATCCTAAATAAGTAATTCTTTTGTTTGGACTTTGTGATGGATATCTTCAATGGTACACAAAGCATATCTTATTGAACATTTTGTATAGTGAGGTCTCCTTTGATCCAATGTCATGATATATTAAATATCTGGCAATTTTATCCATTTGCATGTAAAGCTGATTGGTATAATAATCTGCCCCTCCTCTACTTAGTTGCCATTAGAAAAAAGATGGTTTCTAGAACCTTAATTTGAGGGGAAATTCCTTTTTTTTAAATAGAGTAGGATACCCTTAATCTGGATATAGCTTTTCTGAAGTATCATTTCTACTTGAGTAAAAGATGTAGCTAGCTTTCTGTTCATTTACAGGAGACAGACTCTGAATCCCAAATGACTCATTTCATTGATAGATCTTCCAATAGAGATAGGTATTGTTTCATCTTTTGTGGGAGTGAAAAAAGAGTTGTCTCCTTGGGTTGCAGCAAGAGTATGTGACATGATTAGCTTGAAAGGAACAGGTCTAGCTTCAGTCTGGTCTTCTGATCTTCTCTGTACCTCTCTTTACTTCTGGATGTAGCACCTTGCTGACACTGCTCTGATTCTCCTCCCTTTTAGGCAGCCATGAGGGAGTAGCAGTCTTTCTCACTAGGGCTGGATTTGCTCTGACCTAGAGTTGAGCTGAAGAATAAAAAAAGTGAAGGTTTGTTTGTGCTTTGTCTGTCTCTTGAATTGGGAAGTCCAGGTGGCTTTGCATTCAGATGCACCAACTAGGCCTAGGAGAAGTAATATAATGGTGCTTGCTCCCAAGAGATAATTATCTATTTTATGGCTCAAGATTATTATTAAGAGCTGTTTTCTTTCATGTAGAAATAATTTTTGACGGTGTTATGTCTTTGTTAATAATTTCATTATTTCAGTTGGTAGATCTTGTGCTCAGCATTTTATTTGCTACTAGATTTGTGTGATTGTTACTGATAGAGCAATTTCCCTTATATAATTAGATCATTCCTATTGAATTACTTTCTTTCTTGAGAAGGCTTATATATACATATATATATACACAAATATAAATATACATACATATATACAAACATAAATATACATATATATGTATATATATACATGCAAACATGCATATATGTAGAGTGGGATTTTAGTCATGATCTGTATTTAAGGTCTAATGATTCCAGCAGATCTGGACTTCAGTGGATTTGTGGAGCAATATGCTTAGTAACAGTGTAAGCACATAATGTTCTACTTTTCATCTCACTTGATGTAGATTTGTTCATTGAGTTGCTGAAAATTATCTGTAGTAGGAAGTGACATCTATCAGATGTCATCGGAGATAACCTGTTTGAAAATAGTCTTTAAGGCTGAATTTTGTTCTGTGACATCAAATATATATTGCTATGTCTATTGGTTATGGATCTTTAAATTCTTTACACCTATCAGTCAAGGCTGTGAGCAAGAAACTGTGGCCTTCTATAGCGCTTTATCTATAAAAGCTTGCCTGTCGATTTTTTCCATGTTTTCATTAAAGATGCCATAATTACATGGCCATTCAACTAAAGATTACTTGAAGATTAGAAACCAATCAATTAAAAATTCATCAGGTACTTAGTCAGCACCTGTTATGTACTAGGACTTGAGTGAGGTGCTGTTGATAAAAATACAAAAGTGAGACACTCTCTGCCCTTGAGCATGTACTCTTCTAAAAATAGACTTATGGGCCAGTAGTTCCTAATATCTGTCTTTTCTCTCTTCCCTTCCTTCTTCTTTTCCTTTCTTCTTCTTGAAAGTGAAATGAGAGGGGCAGGTTATAGGTACAAAATGTTGCCTACATACTTAGTTGTGATGACTATCCCACTTGGTTTTACTTCTTTTTTGTGTGTGGAAAGTGGAGACAGGAGCAGAGGTTAGTAAAACAAAAGGCATCAATAAAAAGTATACCTAAAGATTCAACATTTTCTTTTTATTTACTGTTTTGGGAAACTGGAGCTTGTTTAAAATATCTAATTGTATCTACTGATATCACATACATTGTTATCTCATTTTTTTATCCTTTCTTCTAATTTGATATTTACTGGACCTTGTTCCTCAGTAATGTTCTGGTTACAAAAAACAATAGATTCTAGAATGATTGCTAAGTGTGTATCCACTTATTTTTTTGTTTACTAAGAGAGTCAGTTTTATTTTTATGACATCATTTAGTGATCACCATGTTCAGTACTTTCTACCTCTTTTATTAGAGGAAAGAGCCTTATACCTATACATCACTAAGATGAAGTAGTTGACAAACTCTTGGCATTCCTCATTTCTTTATTCCAGTCAATGTTTTCCACCATATTTTATAGTCATTTCTTGGACTGTGCTTCACATTGAGGTCACTGAGTGTTAGTTTGTATGTGTACATATGTGACATATGTATATAAATATATGTAACATGCAATGTATGCACGACATGATAATTAAACAGGATATGCACACACATGCAAATATATACCTCAGTATATGTGTTCATATATACACGTCTGTACACACATGCATATCTAGCATAAATATATATTCATATGTGTGTTGATTGCACTTAATTGGAAAGATCCTTTTGATTTTTTGGTGAGCTTCATAGTGTCTAACAATGTATGCATATGTATAAATACACACTGTGTGAATTACAAAGCTAGATAACCAAGAAGTGCACGATATTAGATTTTTTTTGTTTTTTTTGAATATTGTCAATACCTTTTTTCAGCATTCTGAAAAGAACCATTCCATTCAGCTACAATTTTTTTTGCAAAATTTATGGAGATAACATGTTACAGTTCCTAGATTAAGTGAGTAGCCTCACAAATTTAATTGAAGACAAACCTGTATATGAATCCTTTCTGCACTATCTCTAATAAGTGGTCATCTGACTTTTGTTTGAACATCTTTGGTAAAGGCAAATTCACTGTGATATGTAGCTAGGCTACTATTCTGTTGGGTAGCTCTAATTATTTGATATTCACAAGAATCCTATGACTTGGGTGCTACAATTATCCCCATTTACAGATGAGAAAACTGAGGCTGAGAAAGATTAAATGATTTTCCTAGGATCACACTTTTTTTGTGAGTTGTCCTGGGCCACATAACCAGGTAAGCTAGTCTTGTATTCAGGCTTTTCAAAACCCTTGTTTCAATTACCTTATTCTGTTTCTTATAAAAAAGACCAGAAATATATACTAGTCACCTCCCTGGCCACAGAACCCAGATTATTTCAAGAGAAAAAGAAGTAACAGGGGGTGTAGAGGTATTTATCTTCCAAGGAGGAAAAGCAAAAGATAGTATAGGCAACAGCAGTCATTTCTGATCATTATAGCTTATTGTAGGCATGTTGTGCAATAACAGATGGTTAATATGTTGCTATGCTAGCCAGCCTTAACTCCTTTAGATCAGAACATCCATGTGTAAATCCCAGGAGAGTGATAAAAAACTTTTAGAAAGCTTGTTGTTGGCAGGCTGCTTCTGGGGGTGTCCATGAAGGGCACAGTGAAGTCACAATAGTGGTCACTGAGGATGCTTTTATTATTCTTAAATTAGTCATAGGCAGAAGATATTTATTGTGCTTCAAAATCAAATTTCATTTTCTATCTCTGGGCCATTTATAGGTTATTTCCCATTCCTAGGATACTATACTTCTCATTTCAGCCTCTTAGAAACTCGTTTCCTTTTTTTCTTTTCTCGGTAGTATTTTGTTTTTCCAAATACATGTAAAGGTAATTTTCAACATTCATTTTTGTAAGACTTTTTGTTCCAAAATTTTCTCCCTCTCTCCTTTACCTCTCCCCTCCCCAAAATAGCAAGTAATCTGATATAGGTTAAATATGTGCAATCTTTTTAAAGTTATCTCCACATTTGTCATGTTGCACAAGAAAAATCAGACCAAAAGAGGAACAACCACCAGAAAGAAACAAACAAGCCAAAGGTGAAAACACTGTGCTTCAATCCACATTTGGTCTCCTTAGTTCTCTCTCTGGATGTGGATGGCATTTTCCATCCCAACTCCTTTGGAATTGCCTTGAATCACTGCATTGTTGAGAAGAGCCAAGTTCATCACAGTCGATTATCACAATCTTTTTGTTACTATGTATATGTTCTCTTGGTTCTGATCACTTCACTTAGCATTAGTTCCTATGTCATCCTTTTCTGAAATCACTATGATTATCATTTCTTATAGAACAATAATATTCCATTATATTCATATACCATGATATACCATTGCCCAAATGGTATGGGCAATGGGCATCCACTCAATTTTCAGTTCCTTGCCACTACAAAAAGAGCTGCTACAAACATTTTGGCACAGGTGTGCCCTTTTCCATCTTTTATGATCTCTTTAGGATACAGATCCAATAATGAGAATGCTGGATCAAAGGGAATGCACATTTGGGCATAGTTCCAAATTGTTCTCCAGAATGGTTGCATCATTTCACAATTCCACCAACAATGCATTAATGTCCCAGTTTTCCTACATCCTCTCCAACAATTATCATTATCTTTTCATGTCAGCTTGGCCAATCTGAGAGATATGAGGTGCTAGCTCAGAGTTGTTCTAATTTGCATTTCTTTAATAAATAGTGATTTAGAGAGTTTTATCATATGATTGAAATGTCTTTAATTTCTTCATCTGAAAATTATCTGTTCATATCCTTTGACTATTTGTCAATTGGGAAATGACTTGTATTTTTATAAAGTTGAGTCAGTTCTCTGTATATTTTAGAAATGAGGCACATTCTATTCAAAATCTTCTCTGATGCCTCAATTTTTGTTCTGTCTTCTTCCTCAAGCCATTTGTATTTATCTGTGCACATGTTATATCTCTATACCTCCCTGTCCCCCCCAAAAAAAAACCCTACAGAATATGTCAGTGTTCTGGTCACATGTTTTATGTGTATATATTCCCCTTCATGCATGTTTCTTGATCAACTATGCTAGTTGGATATGTTCATATTATCCCGCTAGTGACATGGCAACCTATGAGAGAGTATGAGCCTGATGAGTATTTTCTTATCATTACTTAATTTGCTGCCCTATTTATTTTGCTTGGAACTGATTTACCATTTTTGATTGTCTTGTTAAAAATAAGCATTGGTGGATTCTGAGATTTTGAGTAGACCTTGAGCCTAGAATAATTTCTGTGTACTCATATGTTTTACAGATATGTTTTTTTAAAAAAACCTAAAACAGAAATGTGACATCTAGAAAAGAAGAGTGACTTGTCTATACATAACAAAATATCAAATTAAGAAATAGTAATTTAAAGATGATTATATTTCATCTAAATAAACATAGATTTCTTAGACTCCCTTTTTACTTATAAGTATAAAGATTTATATAAATACAAAATGGATTTGGATGATTGATAAAAGTTGCCATAATTTGTGCTTGCCTTTTATCCATAATCAGATTACATAAAAACCCCTCTAATGTAAACATGTTTTAAGGCCAAGAGTTGGCTTGACAAGTTTCAGCATCACTGAATCAACTTAAATGCCTATTCTCTGACAGTATTTGCTTAAAGACAATTATATACTCCTTTTCCAAATAGAATCTTCCCTGCACTGTACCTACTTCTTTTTTAAAAATTTGAAGTCCTGAAGTACATTTGAGACAGGCTATATTGTCTTTCATTTTGAGAAGCTGCATCTTCCTTGGTTGAGCCAATCTAAGTTAGAATTATGGGAGAAGTAGGTCAGAGATGCATGCTGGCAGGACCAAAATTCTTCTTTAGACCAGTTGATTATTCTCTATAGCAGTGAAGAATGGGATAAAAAGGCAGAAGTGTGGGGAGATTACAACTGGGGCCATGAAGGGTCAGAGAATTCTGAATCTTAGGACATTAGAGGTAGGTGGGATGTTAGAAAAGATTAAGATCATGTGCTTCATTTTACAGATGAAGAAACTGAAGTTCAGAGTAATTAAGGGACTTGGCTAACATGGTTAATAGATTTCAGAGCTAGAAATGGAACCCAGATTTCACCATTTCCAGTGCATTATTCCCTCTGTTATGCTATACTGCGCCTGCCTCCATAATATGTTAAATGGTAAGAGTAAACTTTTTAGTCTGGCCTTGTGATTTCAAATAGTTTTTGGGAAGGTACTTCCATAAGCAATGCAAACTGTTATCTTTTCTTTGATTTATAGATTTGGGGGATTGCCAGAACTGAGGGATAATGTGACTTGCCTAGGGTCATGCAGATAGCAGGTGCCAAAGGCTTTTGAACTCATGTTTTCCTGACTCTATCTATTATGCCCCACTGATTCTGTTATTAGTCACAGCAATAAACATTCATATTTATGTTGTGCTTTACAGATTTCAAAGTTCTTTATATATGAATTCACTTGATGCACACAAGTGCACAGATACCTTTGAATCAAAAGAACTACTATGATTACATTCTTCATGGATTTATTCTGAGGTATCTAACTGTCTGGCTTCTTTATTATCTTTCTCATTGAAGGGGTTATAGTACTACCTTGCAAATAAGCATGAACAACTTTACTCACACAAGGCATTAAAACTGCTTCTATGATATGGTTTCAAGGGTAGAACATGTCTGTCTCCCCAGCTCCCAAATAATATCCTGTTAGGATGCCATTTGTGTGACAAATACATCACTAGTGATTATTTGAACTTCAGATTTTGATAGTTAATGTTATAAAGGAAATGTCATCTGTAATATGTAGCACATTAAGATACTAACACCTCAACACAAGTGAGTAAATCTTCCTTGGGGTATGGACAAGATGGGCCACAGAAAAGATAAATTTTGATGAGAAACTTGGAAAAGACTTAGGGTAAGCTTGGAGTTTTACATTATTCTCTGTCTACCATGTGAAAGGCATTGTGCTAAGGTACTGGTACTTTTCACAAAAAATATAAAATAAACAACAGTTTCTACCATTAAGGAATTTATGATTTTCTTAGAGGTTAAGAGTCAGAATATGATGAAAGGTATTGGAAAAATTAAATACATATACATAATTCAAAGATTATTTCTAATTGAGGATTGGATAAGAAAATGCTTCAAGGGACAAGTGGCCCCTGAAGTAGATCTTAGAGGAAGAGAAAAATTTTGACAGCTAGAAATGTAGAGGTAGTCCATTGAAGGCATGACTGATGGATTATACAGATTTCCATATACAGGAAAGGGCAGGTATAACTGTTCAGGAATAGCTCATAGATCATTCTGGTTAGAATGTAGAGGGTATAAAAGAGAGTGGTGTGAAATAAAACTGGACACATAAATTGGAGTCATATTGTAGAGGCCATTAAAAGCCATTGTATAGAGAAAGGAGGCAAAAATTTTTATAAAGGAAGATCAACTCTATTTATTATTTTCTGTAATTTCAGATTACAAGTAATTTTAGAAATTCTGATGAAGGGAAGCAGCATTTTAGTCTATGTTTGGAGTTTTTGCTTGTCTTTCTTTTATCCTCTTCATTTTTCTAAGAAGATGTATGGGAATGTAAAATTGGGACAATTCAAGAGCTTGAGTTCACTGCCCTTATTAAGTCTTTGCCTCTGGCACATTAAGGGATACCCTGCTAACCCATGGATTTACCCTCCTTGATAGGAACTTGAGTTGTCCTTGGAGTGAAGAGTTTGCCAAGAAGAGGCTTGTCTCAGCAATACTGGAAACCCCAGGCATCAAAGGTTTTAGCACCCTAGCTTTCCTGACATCAACAGGAGATCTCCAAAATCTGCTTCTCCACAAACTCAATTTACTTTTTAGCTGTAAACCCAAAGTTCCCCGAGGATCTTGTGGCATTTGAAGCTTGCAATAATCAGGAAGTGGAAATGCTTTTTGGTCTGAAACCTCAAAAAGATGGTTGGGCTGCACCTTGCTTGAAATTTAGAGGTAGAGTGACATGGTTTTGAGTCCCTCCCATAGGTCTAATTCCCACATAAATCCTGCTCCTCACTCTCATAAGAGAAGGAAGCTTGTTGTATGAGCACTCTAGGCAGATGACAGCCATTTTCTCTGGCTATGTGTAATTTAGCTGTCAAGCTCCATTTAGCTTGCCTCTATAATTTCACAGAATTTTGCTTGGGAATTTATACTATGTAAATATATTTGATCAAAATATTCAAGCTAAATGAACAGACTAGAATTCTCTGTCTTGATCATCACTAAGTCTTTATGGTAAGAAGGATATTGAGGCAGGGAGGTGGGTTTAAATAGCATTTAATCTTTTTTATACAAACATGACAACAGATATTAAATGGTTATGATTGATGCTTGATTTTCCTCAGAAAACTGCCTACATCTCCTGTTCACCTTGTGTCTCAATATAGGACGTTAGCCAGTGCTACTGGATATGGTACTATCTAATATCCTTGCAAATAAACACTCCTGCCCCAAAGATATAGATGCCAATCCCATTCCATTGCCCTACATTGCAACCCTGTTGTGTAAGGCCCTATAGATCTCCTGTTACATTAGAGCAGGCAAGAGACCAAAAAAATGGAGGGGAGGGGGAGAGCGAGTCTGCTTAGATCTCTTGGAAATAAATGGCTGGTCAGCTGGGAATGCCTGTCAGCCATCCAAGGTGGCTTCTTCTCTCCTAGAGTTCCATTGCGGTACTAGAGGTGAGTGACTCACTAGTGTTCCCTCCATCCCCACCCCCACCTCAAATGCTGGGGCCTTTTTACAGGCCTGTCCTCTACCTAATCCCCCAGATTCTTTATATAGGAAATGAATCTCCCTTGTCACAGTGGGCAAGCCAGCAGGGAGTCGGGGGGCATTTATCTTTCCGCTGAGGTCTAGGGTTGCATTACTATGACTCTTAGCACTCAGCAACATATGTGGATGAGCTCTCTGTTCAGCTCCTACGAGGCCGGTGTCGAGGTCAGCTTGGCAGCTTCTCTGTAAGCCAGGCGATCGTCTGCAGATACTTTTCCAGATTGAGGGCAGGAATTGGTGAATTGAGGATCAGAATGGCAGAACAAGAAACCAGTGGCTTACAAGTCCTTCTCTCTACCCTTCAGGTAAGAAGAGCTGAGTTCATGAGAATGCTGGCTTGTTTTGCCGATCCCCTGACTCACAGCCAGGATTCTCTGCTCTCTGTCAGTGCCGGCAAGCTCAGTTTGTGAATCAGTGGTGGAACATGAGTTGTCAATTTTGTCTCCCACCTGCAGCCTGACCTAAAGGATGCTTGGGTATTTAAATACTAAACTCAGAGATCCCGATGATTACTCTGCTTTTATGAATGATCCTGCCGAGATTAGAAATATGGGTTTAAATGATCAGGTGATGTCAGACAAGGAAAGGTGGGAGCAATAGCTTGATCAATAATAAAAAGCATCTATCAGGGCTGTCAGTGGGTCAGACACAAAACCTTTGGGTAATTTTCAGAGCCTTAGGAAGGAAAGGTAAGAGGCAGAGAGAGCAAGGGTGGGTCATCTATATCGAAATGGGTCTATTGGCTTTCAAAGATTTTCTTAATCTGAATCAGAGAATGGCAGAGTTAAAAGGAAGTATATATTATTGACCCAAGGTCCCAAGGGAGAATCCTAGGTTTTCAGGAAGTTTGTAGTGTAAGAAAAGACCCTAATATCTAGATGTGTTCACATAGAATTATCTGCAGAGCTATAACTAGTCATTTTTGTGCCTCAGGCAAGTATTATAAGACCCCCAATGGGGTAAGTGGTAAGAAATACAATGGTTTGCTTCTTAGGAAGACCACTTTCAGGTGGGCAAGGGGAGAATCAAAGAAAAACTCATCTTGGGTAGAACTGCCAGCATGTCATCTGGTAAACTTCCTGTTTAAGCTGATTATTTTTGTAAACTAGGTGCTAAGCTCAAATACTTTTATGCTTCTGAAGCTCTGCAAGGGTTGTCAGTACACTCTAAATTTAGGTTCTATAAGGCAAAATCCCTCTCTTCCCTCCCTAGTAATGACTCTGATCATCTGATTTCAATTGCAGGCCTACCTTTGCTCAATTTTCTGAACTTCTTGCCTATTTTCTTACTTCTTACTCACAGCAAAAACCCTACTACTCTAATTCCATCTAACTGTAATATTTAAAGAACTGCATTTCACTTTGTATTATGTTTAAGGAGAAAATGACAAACATTATATCTGGTGTTTTGCTTTAAAATGACCAAAACATACTCGAGAAACTCTTCAACATTCATCTCCACCACACTCCAATATTTAAGCCATATGGTATCCATACATGGACAACATACACACACTCTCCTGGAAATGTCCCGGAATGGAGTACATACAGATCCAGGAAATTCTTCTACAATTTCTTCCCCTCAGAGGGAAATTATGAGAAAGCTTTAACTTATCTTTCTCAATGAATATCCCCAATATTCCTCAAATTTAAATCAATCTCTTTGCATCAGTCTAACTAAATAACATTTACCGCAATGTGCCATACCATGGATCTAGCAGCTCCTGGGCTCTTTCAGAATTCATTGTGGCTCTGTGAGAACTTTGGATTCTCTAGAACAGAGATGTGTTGATAGATGTGGTGATAAACTTCCCCTCTTGAGTCAGGTCATTGAAAAGGAAAGCTAAAGAAAATGAGAAAGAGAGTAAATGAAAACAAGAAAAGAAGAGTCTCTAACAGCACAGTTTACAGCAAAAGCATTTTATTTCTTGGCATGAGTCTAAGTCTGACTCTATTGCTCACAATAGTATGCTTAATCCCTCTACACAGATTTCACAACTTTGGGGGAAAAGAGGAAAGTATTTATTCACTTTTTCCTGCTTTCTTTGAAGAAAATGTTTAATCTGAAAAAAGCCCTAGAACTCTCTTTATCGAATAGCCTCCTTATACAGAGGAGGAAAATGAGGTTGAGGGAGAAAATTTACTTAAAGTCACAAAACTAGTTAGTGGTAGAGTCAGGAATAGAATCTATATTTCTTGGGGCCTAGACACATATTCATTCATTCATTCTTTCATTTAAAAAGCATTTATTAAATACCTAAAATGTGCCAGGTTCTATGACAGCATTTTGGAATATAAATGGTAAAAATGAAATATTTCCTGCCCTCAAAGAGTTTATATTCTATTGGAGAGAAACAACATGTGAATAGATAAACAAATATCAAATATGTATTTAAATTAAAACATAGTAAAATTGGGGAGAAGAGCCATTCTCCAATTGACAAATGGTCAAAAGATATGAACAGACAATTTTCAGACGAAGAAATTGAAACTATCTCCGGTCACATGAAAAGGTGCTCCAAGTCACTATTGATCAGAGAAATGCAAATTAAGACAACTCTGAGATACCACTACACACCTGTCAGATTGGCTAAAATGACAGGAAATTATAATGATAACTGTTGGAGGGGATGTGGGAAAACTGGAACACTGATACATTGTTGGTGGAACTGTGAACAGATCCAACCATTCTGGAGAGCAATTTGGAGCTATGCTCAAAGAGTTATCAAACAGTGCATACCCTTTGACCCAGCAGTGTTTCTACTGGGCCTATATCCCAAAGAGATTTTGAAGGAGGGAAAGGGACCCACATGTGCAAAAATGTTTGTGGCAGCCCTTTTTGTAGTGGCAAGAAACTGGAAATTGAAAAGATGCCCATCAATTGGAGAATGGCTGAATAAATTATGGTATATGAATGTTATGGAATATTATTGTTCTGTAAGAAATGACCAACAGGAGGATTTCAGAGAGGACTGGAGAGACTTGCATGAACTGATGCTGAGTGAAATCAGCAGAACCAGGAGAACATTATACACAGCAACAAGACTATATGATGATCAATTTTGATGGACATGGTTCTCTTCAACAATGATGTGATTCAAACCAGTTGTGCTGCGATGAAGATAGTCATATACATCCAGAGAGAGGCCTGTGGGAACTGAGAGTGAACCACAACACAGCATTTTAACGCTTTCTGTGAATATTTCCATGCATTCTGTTTTCCTTCTTAGGTTGTTTTTGTTTCTTCTTCTCTTTCTAGATCTGATGTTTCTTGTGCAGTAAGATAACTGTATAGATATGTATACATGTATTGTACTTGTCATATAATTTATCCTATCTAGCATGTATTAGATTACCTGTCATCTAGGGGTGGGGGGCGGGGGGAGGGAAAGGAAAAGCTTGGGAAAAAAAGTTTTTTTTGCAAAGGTCAATGTTGAAAGGTCACTCATATGTTTTGCAAATAAAAAGCTTTATTAAAAAAAATTGGGGAGAAGATGTTAGCTGGTAGTGATTGGGAATCTGGATAGACTTCTTAAAAGGAGTGGCATTTGGAGCAAGCCTTAAAAAAGCTTAGGGACTCTAAGGGGCAGGTGTGATGGAAAACATCCCAGTCAGTGGACAGAGATGTGCAAAGGAACTGTCTGAGATTGATGTTTGTTTTGTAAGCCAGTTTGGCTAGATGAAAAAGATTGCAAATCAATCAGTTGACAAGCATTTATTAAGAACTTACAATGTGCCAAGGACAGCTAGGTGGCTCAGTGGATAGAGCTGGACCTGGAGTCAGGAAAACTCATCTTCCTGAAAAAAAAATTTGACCTCAAACACTTATTAGCTCTGTGACCAGTGAAAGTCACTTAATCCTGTTTTATTCAGTTTCCTCATCTGTAAAATGAGCTGGGAAAAGGAAATGACAAAAAACTCTAATATCTTTGCCAAGAAAACCTGAAATAGGGTCTCAAACATTTGGATACAATGGGAAAATGACTCAATAGCAACAATGTACCAGGCATTGTGCTAAATGGAAAGGATACAAAGAAAAAATTATTGTTGTTAAGAATTGGTAAGGGTAGTATCAGGAGTATAAAAAAGTAATGACTAGAAAGATAGGATGGAGTTGGTGGAGGGTTTTAAATGCCAAACAAAGGAGATTGGATTTTATTCTACATACAAGAAAAAGCCCTTGAAAGTTCTTCACTAGGGAAATGATTAGATCAGACCTGTGCTTTAGGAATATCAATTGGGGTGGAGGGTGGGATTAAGAGGGATGAGATGTGGTCCAAGGGAAATGGAACTTTTTGCGATAGTTTTATTGATCATGTGAACTTTGTCATACAAGGAATATTATAAAACAAGAAGGAATTTCATTCTCTGTGCTAGAAATAGGTGATGGTAGAGGGCACTAGGCTGGAAATCAAGAGATCTAGATTCTAGTCCTGGGTGCCTGGACCTACCACAAGATTAATATATGACATTAGACAAGTCACTATAATTCCTTGAGATTGTTTCTTCTTATGTAAAATGACATGGATTAGATCAGAGGTGACTTGTAACAGTCCTGAGTATTAGGGAACTAAATTAAAATGCATTGGGAAATATTACACAATATTGATAATGTTAACATGTAGTTTTCTAAGTCAATGAGACCCAGAGGGATGCTTATATATAATTTAGTGGACTGTATTTAAGTTTGACATTATAGGCCTCGATGATATATAAGTTCTCTTCTGATTTTAAAAATTTGTGTTTCACTTAATTGAATATTTTTCTCTGAACATATGACTAAAGGTTCTACCAGCATATTTTTTCTAGAGGTATTTTGAGTACTTCTATCTTTTGCATATCAATAAGGACCATTTTAGAAGAAATTTTTTCTGTTTTCAGAGAGACACAGCAGGGTTTGGAAAATTCAAACATATCTGTGTGTATGTGCATATATATATAAACATATGTCCACATATGAACATATATATGCATACATAGTACACACACATATGGATACATACAAGAACACACACACACACACACACACACACATACACACATAGGGAGAAAGAGACAAGAGGCAAAGAGAGATATAGAGAGAGAGCCAGAAAGAGACACAGAGAGAGTAAAAGCACATTATAACTAAAAATGCTAAATGTTGGGAAGCCTCTAGAAGCATGGTTTAAGATTTGACTTGTTGGTAAAGTTTAGGCTTCCTAATTTGTCTTCAATTTTTGCTCTATCAGTGACACAAATAAAGAAACAAACTGAAATCTGTATTACTTTCAAGCTTCAGTGAGAACATAGAAACTAGATGAAAAAGAAAAATCTTGTAGAGATGGTTGCCAAATAGAAAAGGGATGGAGGTGGATAAGGAACAGCATTTGTCAGTATCTCAAATGGAAGACTTCTGGCTACCCAAACATGGGAAAAGAATGAGGAATTCAGAGGCATTTGCTGAGCTAAGGTACAAATTGAATTGTCTTCTTTGGTATTTCATTTGTTAACTCCTACTTTTTGCTGCCTTCATTCTTCTCAAATTTAGTTGGATCAAGGGAGTCCTAGTAGAGTTTACAATTGATTCTTTACCTAAAATAGTCACCTTCCCATTTGACTTTAGGATTCCTTGAGAATGTGTGTTCCTTTTAATAACAAGGGTTCTTTTAAACTTCCATAATTTTTCCTTTCCTGATAAGAATTTAGAGTCAGGGGAAAATGGAATAGTATTTAAGAAATCAAAGGCCATTTTTGAATTTGTTTCATAAAGTGCTTTTAATTCTCATTTTTACCCTCATCTTTTTTGAAGAATATTTATTGAGCACTGACTGTGCTCAATTAGGCACTCTCCTAATCAGTATGAAAGCCCTAAAACGTAGAGAAAGAAAAAAAAAAGAGAAAAAAAGCAAAAAAGAAAGAGAAGAAGAAAGGAAGACAGTATATAAGAAAGAAAGTTTCCATTTAGTGAGATAAGATAAAGTTTCACAGAGGCAGTAGGATTTGATTTGGGTAGGCCAATACCAATAGGAATTGAGGAGAGGCACTTTTCTAGACCAGGCCTAACTCAGGATAGTAGATCAACTCAGGCTCAGGATCAGAACACAATGAAGCACTCATGGAACATGAAAAATTTAAAAACCACTTTAATTAAAATAAGATAAAAATAATAAAATTTAGATAAAAGGCTACTTCTCTCTATGTTCATCAGGGCAATAATCAGTTCAGCAAGGTATTCCCTTAAAAGGAAGTAGGAATTCTGACAACATGTCAAATCCTGATTTACCATAGAATAGTCTTTTTATTCCTTAGCTGTCAAGAAAGCCAAAGCAAAGATAATCCATACAGCTTCTGATCTACATAAAACAGATGCTATTCCTATTGCAGATGATCAAGTAATCTAACTTTATTTGAGCATGAGGTTGAATGAAGGATATATTCTTATACAGACTGTTCTTTATACATTATATGTTCTCCTTCCTCACCCCTGCCTTTTAGAACTTCTAGCTTCCTTTACAATTCAGCTCATGTCACCATCTATGAGGCCTCTTAAAATATAATTTATTTATACATTTAAAATTTTGAGTTGCAAATTTTCTTCCTTTTTCCTTCATCTCCTCCACTCACTAAAAAAGCTAAGCAATTGTCTATTATACATGTGAAATCAGTAATCAATTATTCATATGAAATCATGAAAACCATTTTCATATTAACCCATTTTTTAATTAAAACTTTTTATTTGCAAAACATATGTATGGGTAATTCTTCAACATTGACCCTTACAAAGCTCTTTATTACAAATTTTCCCCCCTAGTCCCCACTCCTCCCCCAGCTAGCAGGAAATCCACTACATGTTAATTATGTTAAATACTTGACAAATCGAATATATGTATACATATTTCCACACTTATCATTGTTGTGCAAGAAAAATCATATCTACAAGAAAAAAAATCAGAGAAAGGAAACACAATGCAAGCAAACATTAATAGAGAGCATGAAAATGTTATGTTGTGGTCCACATTTCATATCCCTCTCTCTGGATGAATATGGCTTTCTTCACTGAACAATTAGAACTGGTTTGAAACATTTCATTGTTGAAGAGAGCCATGTCCATCAGAATTGATTATCATATAGTATTTTTGTTACTGTGTATAATGATCTCCTGGTTCTGCGCATTTCGCTCAGCATCAGTCCATGCAAGTCTCTCCAGGCCTCTCTGAAATCATCCTACTGGTCGTTTCTTACAGAACAATAATATTCCATAACATTCATATACCATAATTTATTCAGCCATTCTCCAATTGATGGGTATCCATTCAGTTTCCAGTTTCTAGCCACTACAAAAAGGGCTGCCATAAACATTCTTGCACATGTGGGGCCCTTTCCTTCCTTTAAAATTTCTTTGGGATATAAGCCCAATAGAAACACTGCTGGGTCAAAGGGTATGCACAGTTTGATAACTTTTTGAGCATAGTTCCAAATTGCTCTCCAGAATGGCTGGATCCATTCACAGTTCCACCAACAATGTATTAGTGCCCCTCATATTAACCCATTTCTTAAAAAACAAGAAAAATAATGGAAGTGTGAAATTTATACTTCAATTTCCAGCTAGAATTCATCAGTTTTCTTTCTCTGGAGATGAGCAGTATTTTGTTCATTATGAGTCCTTTGGATTTGTTTGGATCATTTTATTGTTTAGAGCAGTTAAGCTTGTCACAGTTCATCATACTTACAACATTGCTGTTATTGTATACAGTGTTCTCCTGATTCTGCACATTTAACTTTTCAGCAATCCAAAAACATGGTCCTTCCATTTTAACCACCCCATTATCATTTCTTATAGCACAATAACACTCCATCATAATCATTTCCCACAACTCATTCAACCCTTCCCTCATTGATGAACAACCCCTTAGGTTCCAGTTTTTTGCCACCATAAAAAAGAGCTGCTATAAATGTTTTATACATATGGATCATTTTCTTTTTAATTTGATCTCTTTGGAATATGGATCTAGTAGTGGTATTGCTGGGTCAAAAAGTTCATACAGTTTTGTGGCTCCCTGGGCATAGTTCCAAATAGTTTTCCAGAATGATTGGACCATTTCACAACTTCACCAACAGTTCATTAGTCAATCTAATTTTCCCTCATTCCCTCTAGCATTTGCCACTTCTGATAGAAGTGATATGGTACTTCAGAGTTGTTCAAATTTGCCTTTCTCTAATTAAAAAATGATTTAGAGCATTTTTTCATATGACTATAGATAGTTTTGTTTTCTTCTTCTCAAAGCTACCTGTTCACATCCTTTGGCCATTTATCAGTTGGGGAATGACTGCTATTTTCATAAATTTGATCCTGTTCTATACTCAGTATATATTTGAGAAAAGAGGTCTTTATCAGAGAAAATTGTCATAAATTTTTTGGATATTTATTCACTATGATACCATTTATCAAAATATAATTTCTCTGATTATCTCTTTTAATTAGATTTATTTTTGCTTTTGCTTTCTCTGAGATCACGATTGCTACCCCTGTTTTTTTTATGAACTATAACTGAAGTATTAGATTCTGTTCAAGACCTTTGTTTTAACTCTCTTTATTTTTCTGTTTTAAGTGTGTCTTTTGTAAACATCATATTATTCAATTCTGGTTTCTAATTGATTTTGCTACCTGTTTCTGCTTTATGAATGAGCACATCCCATTCATAGTCACAATTATGATTATTACATATCTCCCTTCATTTCTCTCTCTCTCTCTCTCTCTCTCTCTCTCTCTCTCTCTCTCTCTGTGTGTGTGTGTGTGTGTGTGTGTGTGTGTATTTCTTCCCTTCTTCTCTGCCTCTCCTCAAAAGTCTAGTTTACTTCTAACCACTGGCTCCCTTAATCCACTCTCTCCTTTATCATGTCCCCTTTCTCTTATCCTTGTACCCTCCTATTTCCCTATTGGGTAAGTTACATTTCTATATAAATTGTATGTGTGTGTGTGTGTGTGTGTGTGTGTGTGTGTGTGTGTACACTTGCACACACAAACATATTTTTCCTTCTCTGAACTATCTCTGATGAGCAAGATTCAAGCATTGTCTGCCCTCCCATCCCTCTGCAATTGTAAAAATCTTTTCTTTTTTTAACATTTATATTGCATTTATTTGCCAGAAATTGCTAACCATGTATTTACAATGTCATCTCATTTAATCCTCACAACAGTGCTGGGAGGAGGATGTTATTATTTCAGATGAGAAAACTGAGGCATACAGAGGTTAGATGCTTTATCCAGTGTAGTACAACTAGTAAAAGCCTTAGGCTACATTCTAACTCAAGTTTTTCTTCCACTCTATCCACCATACCATCTGGAGCCCTAACAAGCTTTCATTTCTGCTTCCATTTCTGTATAAATAGTATGTGTATGTGTCTGTGTGATGTACACACATGTGGAAAGATGAAGTAATAAGATTATAAAATCTTTTCTTTACATTTATTTTTTATGTGAGAAACTTTCTTCTATTCTTCCCTCCACCCTTCTCACTCTATCTCTTTCTACCCCTTTCATTTTTTGGCAGATCACTACAACATAATAACTTATACCTATGCCCTCTGTCTATGTCAACTCCCTTTAACTGTCCTGATAATGATAAAGTTCTTAGGAGTTACATGAATTATCTTTCCATATAGGAATGCAAAAAGCTTAACTTTATTGAGTCCCTTATAATTACTCTTTCATGTTTACCTTTTTATGATTCTTTTAGATCTTTTGCTTGAAAGTCAAATTTTATCAGGAATGCCTGAAAGTCTCCTATTTCAACTAAATATCCATTTCCTCTCCAAAAGATGACATTCAGTTTTTCTGGATATGTAATTCTTGATTATATTCTTAATTCCTTTTCCTTCTAGTACATAATAGTCTAAGCCCTTGACTTCTTTAACTTGGAAGCCACTACCTTATGTGATCTTGATAGTGGTGTCATATTTGAATTGTTTCTTTCTGGCTGATGAAAGTATTTTCTCTTTGAGCTCTGGAATTTGGCTATAATATTCCTGGAATTTTCATTTTGGGATTTTTTTTCAGGAGGTATTTGGGGAATCCTTTCAATTACTACATTATTCATTGGGTCTAAGATATTGGGGCAGTTTTCTTTTATAACTTCTTGAAATATGATGTCTAGGCTCTTTCTCTGACCATGATTTTCAGGTAGTCCAGCAATTCTTAAAGGATCTCTCCTTGATCTATTTTCCAGCTTAGTTTTTTTTCCAATGACATTTTTCACATTTTCTCCCATTTCCTTATTCTTTTGACTTTAATTTTTTCCTTGATGTCTCAGAGAGTCATAAGCTTCCACTTGCCAAATTATAATTTTAAAGAGTTATTTTCTTCAGTAAAATTTTGTATTTTTTTTCATTTGGTCTCTTCTGTTTTTAAAAGAGTTTTTCAGCAAAATTTTGGATTTATTTTATCATTAAGCCAATTCTGTTTTTTAAAGTGTTATCTTTATTCCTCCTTATTAAACATTTATTCTCTTTTCATACTTTTTTCTTGCATTACTCTCATTTCTTTCCTGCCATTCTTATCTCTTTCTTTAATTCCTCCATGAATTCTTGATGGGTTTGGTTTCAATTAGCATTTTTCTTCCAGAATTTTTTAAGTAATCTGCTTAGACATTGTTGGCTATTTTTAAGCTTATGTCTTGATCATCCCTGCCACCATAATAGTTTTTAATGGTCAAATTCTTTTGTTATTTTTTGTTTATTCACTTTTCAATCTCTCTCTTGACTTTGAATCTTATGTTAAAGTTGAGCTTGCTTCACCTTTGAGTAGGGATGCACTGTCATAAGTTTTAGACTTTTGTGTATAGCTATTTTAGAGCTATTTCTCGGGGTCTGAAAGTCTGGGTTTTCAACATTGTATAATCTCAGGAGAAAGATATGGTCACTGCCATGTATAATCTTCATCTACACTCTGGTCTTTACTAAGGAAGGGCACCTGATCCCCTACAGCTTCATAGGATAATGCTCCTCTCGGCTTTGGTACCATGCTCCCCTTTGGCCTTTGCTCCCCTGAGACAGACTATCAGTTCTTTTCTTCTCCCTGGAACTATGATCCAAAACTATGTATGGGCATTAGAATTGTCTGTTAGCACTAGCAGTACCCATCACCAGCAAAGCATTCTCTATAATTTCTTTCTGAGCAGTTGTCTAATCTCCTCATATCCTGAGGATTGGGCTCCTGAAAGAAGCTGCTGCTACCACTATTGTCACTGCAATAGAATGTATGTGAGAGCTCTGGACAGATGCCCACCTAGGTATTATAGACTTCTCCTGCCTACCTATTACGTTTTCTTAGTCAGAGAAAATATCTCACCATGTCTTTTTGTTTACTCTGCTACTTCAAAATTTGACTTTAGATGTTATTTTAAAAGTTTTTGGAAGGGAATGTTGCGAGAGTTTAGCTGGATCACTGCTCCTAATCTGCCATTTTGGATCCCTTATCTTAGAGGCCTTTTCTGATTTCCTTAAATTTTTTATCTTCACCCCTTTCTTCAAAATTATTTTGAAATTATTTTGTAATAATTTATATTCACTTATTTGTGTGTGTATTGTTTTCCTTCAGAAAAATAAAACATCCTTGAGAATCAGGACTGTTAAAATTTTTATCTTTTATCCCTAGCACCTAGGACAGTTCCTAGTGCATAATTGGTATTTAATAAATGCTTATTTAAATGAAGACTTCAGTTATGAAGATCTCTTCCTCTTTGTAGTGAGTATAGGATTCAGGATAATATGGGAATTAAATTCAGTGTTTTAGAGTCCCACTTCCTGGAGATTCTATTCTGGTTGCCTTAATATCCATATCTATAATGAGGAGTATAGTGGAACAGCATCCTTTGTTGATGATAAGCATAAATTTGGAAATTTCTCAGATAGATTAGGGTAAGTTGACTTTAGTTGCTATCTGTTCCCTGGCAACATCCAGCCCATAATTAACTGTCTTCCAAAAGCTAAAACAGTGCTCACAGAGCTAAACACAGTCTTGGGTCAGGTCTTGTAAGCTGGTAAGTTATGTTAACAAGGGAGAGAACCAGTTTGAATTTCCAATGCCCATATCAGTCAGCATAGCTTGCTATGGGACATATATACTTCATACCCCTACACATGATAGGGATGGGCTCATGAGAATAAATTCCTCTGAGTATAACTGCTTCCATTCTCTTGCCAGATCTTAGAGATAAAGACCTGTGACCTTAGGAGGCTTGTGATTTTTCATCAAAAGAATAGAGTATAGTTCATTCAAGGTGAGAATGCTGCAAGCCAAGTTCTTATTATTTAATGGACTGTGCTGGAGGCAGTGAGAAGTCAGAACCTGAGAATAGAGAAAGGGATATAGAAGAGAGGGGTCTGAGTTTATATTTCATGTGTTCAGGAATTTGGATGCCCAGTTGGATGGATTTAGTGACCCCAATTCTCTTCCATGAAAGAAGTTTCAGGTGGATGAATCTCTCAGGTTTTCTATTACCAACTCTGTGTGTATGTGTGTACATACATATTCAGTACACTGAAGACATCAAGCATTTGTGGAAAATAGCATACATTGCTAAAAAAGAGAAAACCCAAGGGAAGTAAGAAAGGGATAATAAATGATTTCCCTTATGGCCTGTGAATGATCTTTAATATTTAGTACTTTGGAAAGATTGGGAGATAGAGGAGAAACAGGTGAGATTGTTACGGTATTATGGCAAGAATATTTGATTTAAAAGCCTGAAAACATAGGTTCTAGTACTGACTTTTATTATTGGCTGTGTGACATTTCACATAAGTTCTTTTACCCTAAGCTTCATCATCTGTAAAATGGGGATAATACTTATACTCTCTTATGATATGTTGTGAGATGATGCCTATAAAATGTCCTGTAACCATAAAGTACTATATAAATGTTACAATGCATAGTATCTTACTTTACTTGAAGACTAATAAGTTGGACTCCACCTTGTAGTGAGTATGCTGCTTATACTGAACTTTGAGGTATGTTTGCTGTTTTCATTACCTTTTTTGGGGGAGATCTTTAATTATACATAGATGAGACAAACTTCTCTAGTTCATCTAAGTGCAAGTTTGGCTGAATCAGAACCATTGAGTTTAGAATTTCCCCTTATGGTCCTTCTTCCATGTCCTTGTGTGTTTTGATTGTATGTTCACAATGCTTTAGACATGGGGGAAGATTAGTCCATTCAACGGGTC
The DNA here is from genome assembly GCA_023553655.1 of Myrmecobius fasciatus. NCBI lineage: Eukaryota > Metazoa > Chordata > Mammalia > Dasyuromorphia > Myrmecobiidae > Myrmecobius > Myrmecobius fasciatus. The sequence continues at coordinate 185,282 of JAJPUD010000607.1, read as the reverse complement.
CCTTACTTAAAAAAACAAAACAAACAAAACAAACACTTCTTATTTTAAGTACCACTCCATGTGTTCAGAAAAAGTTTTTCAGAGGGATTTTTCAAAGGTTAGAAGTAAGATATAATTGTATCTTAAGGATACTGAGAGCCTGTATTCTGGTTTGTGGGTTCTTCCAGTTAAAATTGCTATCTAATCCACACACCTGTATTCTTGTTCACAAGTACTTTTTGGCACTTAGTCTCTATTTTCTGATTTTTATTTGACTAGAGGGAAAAGAAATGAGAGGCCAGGAACTTTAGAAAAGATTTTAATAGGCTTAAAACAGTTTCAATGCATCATTCTGTTTTTAATCAGAGGGCCATATGCTTGTCCTCAGGTTGCAGATTATAGACAGGACAAGATTTCATAATTAGTACTTTGATGAGAATATTCCTTGGGGATTTGGCTAAAAGGCAGCTCCTTCAATAAATAATTTTCTAGGTCAAAAATTGACCTAAGAAAGTGCTTATTACATCCTTAAGCTCCTGAAAAACCAAATGATGATGAGAGTCTATGGATCCCACTCATCATTTCCACTAATAACTCATTACCCTACATTTCTCACACCAGTGTGTCCTTATTTTTCTTTAATACAAGAAATATTATTTGGATTAGGTAAGAGGTTGTAGAGATCTCCTTTTATCCCTAGAAAATAATGATCAAAGGATTATCAAATTTTGAATTGGATAGGATCTTGAAAATTCCACTTCAACACCTAATCCATCTTACAAATGAGGAAACTGAGGCTTAGAATGGTATTGCAATTTGCATAGTCATATATCAGACGTAGCAGAATGAGATTCTAAGTCAGTTCTAATTTCAAAATTCAGTTGTTTTTCCACATCCATACAGCAAAACAAAATCTTGCTTTCCTTTTCAGTTTGATTATAAAACAAAACAGGGCTTTTTATAGAACTCAGAATTGAGTCCTTTACACATCCTGACTGGCTTCAGGATGCCTCTTCCTCCATTCTTCCTATCTTCTTTAAAGAATTTTTTTACATGGCTGGAGACACCTTAAATTCCATAATCAAAATTCTTTATGTTTAACTTATTTCACTTCCTTTGTCTCCATGTTTATGGGGTTTAATAGCACTAGGATGAAATGTTATCCTTTACCATAAAGAGCCACCATTTCATAATATTATCTTTAACCTGAAAAGTCACTTAAATGTGAGAATTAAATTTTTGTAAAGTCAAATGACATGCTACTAACCAATTCTGTAAGTTCTAAACTATAAAAATGAAGGATGTTTCAAGCCTGAATTTGATCATGGGCTCTGCCACTAATACCCTCAAATAAAAACAATTGGGAGGGCAGATTTTACTCCTTTTATATGTAGGGGGAGTGTTGAATGAGCTCAGATCTTTTACCTTTGAGGGCCCTTCTAATTCTAACTCTATAATTCTATGATCCTACTCAGGGCTTTCAAACCCGAAATTATAACTAAAAATCCTTGCCATTTTTAGCTTTTCATGTCTTGTCTATCTCTATGCATAGTCAGTCTTTCTGTTCTCTCACAGAGTGGTTCATTGTTTCTGTTGTGAGGGCGGGGAGCAGATTATCTTCAATGTTCTGGTTCATGTAAGGCTCTAATGCACAGAGATTTGCCTGGCACTCTCATTGATGCCTTTGGCACATCCTCACCCCAGTCCTATAGTAGTGAATGGCAAAGCTCTCAGAATCTCATCAGAGACATCTCAGAGGAACTATTTTTCATTCAAATCCTGTTGATGTGAATAGGAACTGGACACAGAATATATTGTTGGTGTACTTGGAACCTTTCTATCTGTAATTCACACTATTTCATGCTGGCTCACTTAGAAGACTGTACTGTTGTTACTGAGAAGCCTTTTTGAGGAAAGAGATATTGATTTGTTTGCAATGACAACCTTAGATCTGCATGTCTCTCTTCAAGAATTATCTCTTCTTTTGTAATGTCTTAGCATCATTAAGGTGAACCAACTCCAAAAAAAAAGTATTGTAGCTATTGTAAGATAGCTAAGGAGGGATGTGTCCTCTTTGACTGTAGCTACTGAAGATTCACAGAATAATGTATGTGCCACCAAAGTCCTGGAAAGGCACTGCCAAATGATTCAGCATCAGAAATTAATATGATTATATCTATGAAAATGACATTAAAAAGCATTAACATGTTTTACCATGTACCTTAAGAACCATAGCACTTTGCCAGCAGATTTGTGACTTAAGCCTTCTATATATGTGGTATCTTCCATTACAATGTGAGCCCCTTGAGAGTAGGGAATTTCTTACTTTTCTATTTGTTTTCTTTCTGTAATATCTCAGTATTTTATAGAATGCAAGTGCTTAATAATATTTTTTTCATTCATGTATCTATTTGAAATGCAATCTATCTCTATCATCTACATTTTTTTCATTTATCCTTCACTGCAAACTTGGTATTTTGTTGAACCTAAGAGAGAGCAATCACAAGATCCAGAAGATATACTTGGGATTGATAGAACTGTCAGCAGCAGAAGGCAGTGAAGGATTACCTGTGGCCAGTCCATCCTAGCTACGATAGAGAAACCACTGAGGTTAGGGTAGCCATAGAATAGAGACTGAGAACAAACATGGTTCATCAAGCAAGATTGGGGTGGGAGTGGGAGTTTCTGTCAAAGAACTAAAGGAGCAAATCCCAGAGCATAAAGCAGAATAATAAATCAAGATGTAATATCTCAATTGATGAGTCAAAAAAATAATTAAGTGATGAGACAAGATATTCCCTGCATCAAGCATAAGTAGGAAAGTAGATTGCAACTGGTCATAGGCAATTAGATTGATAGGTACCTACAAGCATGAGGGCCGTTTGATGATCTCTCATGGTTCTTGCAACTCTGATCCTCCTGATCCTTACAAGGGGATCCCAAATCCATGATGTCATCCCATAGCCATGCATTACCTATGTCCTACACCACCCCATGTTTCTACTTGGGAAATAATTTTCCTGAAATAGAACTAAGAAGAGTTCAGATACATCTGTGACTTGGAGCTACTCTTGTTGTTTTTCATTATAGCTCTTTTTTTGTTGGCAAATCTCTCCTTGGCAACAAAGAGACTCAAGGAACCAGGTTAGCATTCTACCAAACTTTTGGTTTTTGTTGAGTCTCAGTGTCCATTCTGGATTCTCCAATTACTTGCTTGGCCAAGGATACATTAATTAATTCATCTTTCACTCTCCTAAGAAAACCCATTGAGACTTTCCTTATTAATTCATTTTCTTGATCTCTAATCTTTCTAAGACATAAAAACTAGGATCCATTCTTCCATGATCTTGATCACTGTTCCTACTCTAACAGACTAATGTCAGGCTTGAAACTGTTTCTTGAAACTCTTGTATAGGCTCATGAAATTACAAGTACCTGCCTTTTTCTTCAGTCTATCTGACTACCACTGTTAGCTCTTCTTTTCTTCATTTCTGCCCTAATTATATTCCATCATACTGAAATCTGACTTGGACTTCACATTGTTTAATAGGCTAGTTATTTTAAGCATAGCTTCCCCCCCTCCAATGGTATAAAATAAGTGAAGGAGGTCATCCATCATCCACGCTTCCCAATTTTGCTTCTTTTGTATTTAGGCAAGCTTTCATGGTAATAATAATTTTCATTTATGTAATCCTTTACAATTTGTAAAATATTTTACTTATAGCAAGCCTGTGACATAGGAGGTTCAAGTATTTTTTATCTCTTTTTTTATACATAAGGAAACAGCCTTAGAGAAATGAAGTGAGTTCCAGCATAAGAAACTTTTCTATATCATATTTTAATAGTGATCATCTATCATCTATCTGCTTTAAGAATTCCAGTGAAGGGATACCCATTGCCTCCAAAGGAAGCCTATTCCTTTGGTTTGATAAGTGTCATTAGTTGTAACTTTTCCTCATATCTCTATGTAAAAACTAGAGATTGATGGGGCTACCCATATACCTTATAGCATCTAAAATTTGTTGCTTATTTGTGTAAATATCTACCAATTATCTATTTTGGGTTGTTTATTCAACCTTTCTTTTATGCTAGTAGATCTAGGTCCCCAGGCAAATAATATCACCAAACATTTATAGTCAGTTTCTTCAGTATCCTAAGAATAGCTCTGTGTGTGTCTGTGCACATATGAATGTGTGTTTATGATACACCTTTTTTTTTTTTACCACTTTTACCATTTCAGTTCTTGAGCCATCTTAGATATCTTTCCATTTATACAAACCAGTGAATCACAATAATGACACAATAAAATCTTGAACATAACCATATACTGAGCAATAAGGCAACAAAATGATAAATCACCCCACAGTAATACTTATATGTCAATGCAAGTGTGAGAATAATAAAATATACCAAGTATCTGTTAAGGAGAATTGGAACACACTTACAGGAACCTTATAGGGAAACATGTAAGGAAGGAAAATGTTGGTGACAAGTTTGCAATGCAAACTTGTCATTAGTTCCTTCAAGAATAACTACAAATCAGGTCTTAATTTCTGGTCTTCTCTGCTCTCCAGCTGGACAAATTCTCTTCTCTCTACTTCAACTGTTGTAGCATTTCCAAACTCTTTCAACTTCCAATCACCTTTAATGTGAGGGGTGGTGGTATTTTGGAAAAGTTTCATGCTATTAATTTGGATAGAAGTTCCTTTTAAGCCAAAGAGTTATAAAAATTACCATCTGGCTATTATTGGTCACTACATCTGATCCAATCAGATATTCATTCATTGGAATGATGTATTTGCAATTAGAACATAACACAAAACAAACATTTTTGTTAGACTTTCTGAATAAGACAAACCCAAGTTTAGCTAGCTTTTCACTCACTAGGATTCTGTGTTTAAATTACATTTCAATATCTGCAAAGCAATTTAAAAATCCCTTTCCCCTTTCTAATTTCCCTTTTAAAATAAAGGAGACCACCGATAACAGCAGACACATTTGAAGGATTTCTCTCTTAAATTCTAGGCAGCCACTTACCAAACAAACAGGAATCAAGGAGTGGATGTCTTCTGTCAGTTGGGGGATTCCAGATTTTCCTGATTCTCTCCAAACAACTGCTTTACTACTCCTGCTTTTCTTCTAGGTTTCAGTCACCAGGAATAGAATGTATATAATTTTCTGAGATTCAGCAAGCAATTTGAGACTCTCTTGTATCCCTGTGGATAAGATGGAGAAGTAGACTAGGTGGTAGAGTAATTATGTTTCTAATGGTTTGTAATTAGGTTCCTCCCTTAGCCTACTCTGTTAACCATTTTTATTAATAATATATACGAAGGTATGGGCATCCAGGTGGCACAGAATAGAGTACTGGGCCTGGGGTAAAGAAAACTCATCTTCCTGAATAAAAATTTGGCCTAAGACACCAGCTATGTGACCCTGGGCAAGTCATTTAATTCTGTTTGCTTCAGTTTACTCAACTGTAAAAGGAGTTGGAGAAGGAAATGACAAACCACTACTGTTTCTTTGCCAAGAAAATCCCAAAGGGGCCACAGAGGTGGACACAACTGAAAAATCACACACACACACACACACAAATGAAGGCATAGATACCATATTTATTAAAGTAGACAATGACACGAACTAGATATGTCTTGCTATACCTTTCTTGTTACTAACGTTTTGTTGGTTGACTGCTCTAAGTGGTTATTTCTAGAAAAAGTATATTATTCATAGTGAACCTTGCAGGTCTCCTCCAGATCATAATTATAGCTCGTTCAGTCATATTCTTTCAGCCACAAGTCTGCTTTAACACTGTTGCCAACACATGAGGACTGACTCCTTTTAAAGATGTCACATATAATGACAGCTTGATTACCATTAAATGTGTTGGCCATAGCTAGGAGCAGAGAACTTGTGTCTTCACATAGAAATACATTTTTTCCCCACACATGGAGCTTCAGTTCTTTCCTGACCCACAAGAGGGATTAATTGGGATTTATTAAATACTTGGACAGTTAGGTGGTTTAGTATACTTAAATTTTTCCCCTTTTTAAACTTGTGTCCCCTCTTTGCTCGAGAAACTTTTATGTGATTCTGTGTATACTGGTATGTAAAATAGATATACAAATCAAACATTTAATGTTAATAAATCATAATTTCATGACATCCTCATTCAGTTACAAGACCCAGGCCTGAACTCAGGG
>JAJPUD010000607.1:125756-179090 GCA_023553655.1 Myrmecobius fasciatus | reverse complement strand
AGCATTAAACAACAGCAATGAAATACTTTGAGACAAGTGATGATTACACTGGAAATGCAAAAGCAAAAATAAAATGCTATGTAATTTCATGTAAGTTATATTTGAATGGGATAATAATAATAATAATAATAATATATACAAATAAACATATATACACACCCGCACATATAATGTTCAAAATGAAAGAAAGGTATTTTGGAGCTCTTATTAGCTGTGACTTTGGTAAAATCACTTAATCTGTATATGCCCCAGGCAACTATCCAGCACCAAGTCATGGATTATTGTCAGCCCTGGACTATTGATAAGAAGAAACCTGAGATCTTTAAAGCCTTCAAATTCTTTTATATGTGAAAATAATTTAAAAATGCTAGGGATTAACCAGAGGAGACACTTTATTGTCATTTCCTCCTCATTGTAGTTAAGTTTAGAAACGGCTTAAAAATGTATGCTCTGAGGACTATTGCTTATTTTAAATATATTTTACTATTTATTTTACTATGCTATTTAGCAATAATAATAATAATTAGACTAGCTTACTTTATGTGTGAGAATATTTGATTTGTTCAAATTTGGCTAAGGGGACCTTATAATAAATATTTAAATAAGATGAATTATTTCCATCCATCCATGATGTCAAATTTTGACTGAGTAGCCAGTGTCTCTTTCTCTTCTGGAACATCCTAATCTCAATTTTTTTCATAATTCCTTCTGGCTTCTCCTTTTCCCCTTGGAATCAGCTCAACAGTGTCTGTGGAGGTAAGATAGCTTTATGTATATAGCTAAATTATGTGCTTCACAGGGCAGACATCATACCTGAGGGTGCATTTATATTTGTCGAATAATGTATCACCTTGACTCTCTATCTCTTTTCAAATCCCATCTGAAAATCTTTCTCTCTTCTTCCCAATGTCTTGCTCCCATCACTATCATTTAATTCTTCAAATGGCACAGGGATATATTCTACATGGAAAATGTCATGCAAATAAAGTTGTGTTCAGTCTGGTGTATTAGAATGTAGTGTATTATCACATACACCAAGTACATGAGTACATAGAGTGAGTGGAGAGATTCAATATTTGGTGAATGTGAAACTTGTATTACATAAGCTCTGGCTTTATAAGATTTGATTGTTAGAATTGTATTCAGTAAAATTAAATTCTACAATGGATGGAAGAAGAAATGCATTTGAACACATCCAAGGGACATATTCAGAATCACTGATACTGAATTCAACAAGAGTTAAGGAATGAGGAGTGTTAGGTTACATTCTATTCTGTTATTTTGATGTGGACATCTTTGCAAACCAACCATCCTCTTCACTTATTGAACTCTTACCCTTTAAAACATAATTCAAATGCTTCTTCTTTCACAGAATCTCCCTGGATCTCACATCTGGTCATTTTGTTTTATTTGTGCTTCATATAACATTGTGTTTTTCGTCTTTTAATGAATTTTTCTTAAAATATTGTGTATTTTGGTTGTGTGTGTTTATGTCTTAAGCTGTCATTAGATTGTCTGCAATGAGGATAAGAACTTAACTACATTTTTTATTTTTACCTGCCTTCAGTACCAGCATGGTACTCATACTGCACATGCCTAATATGTGTTTGTTACATGAATGAATGAATGAATGAATGAAAAAACTATACTGACACCTGGTTCTACCTTATGAAATATCATGTTGCTCCTGCTTTCATGGGTGAGTTCTTCTTGTCCTCTTCCATCACATTGGTTTGAAATTTCAAGAGATATATGCACTGAAGTGTAGATTATACAGATATACATTGGTCCCCACCACTGTTTCCTGAGAAATGGATTTAGATAGGATCTTACAGTCTTACATTGGGAAAAGAAAAATTTAAAAGGGAGCTGGAATATCTGGGATCAAGCATGGGAGTTATTCTTTGGCCATTGTTCGTTTAAGTTGCCTTTAGCTCTTCCTATGCCATATATATCCTAAGAATTTGAACCCCAGGGATTTCTTTAGATTCCACTTTCTATGTGTCCTACTCAATCAAATTGTGATTATAAAGATTAAAATGGATAATTGTATTTCATGGAAGTCTTCTGATTACCAATATTTGTTCAATCAGAAAAACACATTATCAAGCCAGGCTTATAACTCTCAGGGACATAAGGACAACCGAGGGCTTGCTTTGATTGCTCAAGAACACATCTTTCCAAAGTCCTAGACCTATTATAAGAGGAACTAAAAGCTGAAATAGAATTTATAAGTTTTGCAAGATTTCAGCTTCATCATTAAGCTTCAAAATCAGATGAAAGCTGGAGTGTGTAGTATCAAGGATATTAGATTCTGAGCCCAGAGAGTTAAGTTCTAGTCCTGGTCCTGATATTAGCTATATCTTCTCACCCTACATAGAAGATTTCATCTCTGTGATCCTTAAGTTCTTAAACTACCTCCTCATCTCTTAAATTCTATAGCATCCTTCAAATCAAGAGTTTAAGTACCACAGGAGGTCTTCCTTGATTTCCCAACACTGCTTGCCTCTTCCCACTCATGGTGGTCAAGGCCTCAATCTTCTTGAAATTACTTCTTATTTTTTGTTTACATTTTGAATCTCTGTGAACATTCTGCACTTCTCTCCACTCCCCATCTCAATAGAATATAAATTTGTTGACAGTAAGAACTGTAGCATTATAGTCATTGTATTCTCAGTAGTTAGTCCAATGTCTTGAACACAGAAAATGTGTCCTTAATAAAAGCATATTGAAGTGAATGAAAATGATTTGACTGGATGATTTCTAAAAATTTTTTCAGCTCATAGTCCCCTTCTGAGGAGCTTCCGTTGAGCTGTGACCGAGCATGGCCAGCAGGCTTGGGAGGAGAAAAGAACGAGAGATTGGAGAAGAGCAGGAAATAGTTGTTGGTACATTAAAGAACATCCTTTTCCTCCTCCCACAGCAGCTGTTTACTCAGAAAACAAGACTTGAGTTTTCCCAACACAACAGTGCTATGAAAGTACAATTACCTGCTGTGACAGGCCTATCTTTTATTTCCCCGTGAGCCAGTGATAGAGGCAGTGAGCTTTTCTGTCTGAGTTATGACCTCATCCAAGTGATTCAAGTCTGAAAATCAACTGGGCATGAGGAAGGTTTTACTGGAGAGACAGGGCATGTGGTTAGATTGGTGGTTCATCAGATAGTTGCAAGTTGGGCAACAAGAAAAAGCCCTTTTCTTTATTTCTTATCCATGGAGTGTCATAGGATCAATTCTTGGAGTTGGAAAATACCCAAGAGTAGGGAGTCAACCTTTTTGGTATGATAGACCCTTCTACCACTTCTAAAAATAACATTTTTAAATGCATTAAATAAAATGCATCAGATTACAAAGGAAACCAATTATATTAAAATAGTTTAAAAGTTTATTGGTACCAGCTTAAAAACTCCTGCCTAAGAATTCATCTAATTTTTTTTTTTTACAATTGAGGAAACTGGAGACCACAGTGGTTGCCCATGGTGATTGAACATGATAATGATGGAGCTTGAATAAAAACCCAAGTTCTCTGAACTCTAGTCTAGTCTCAGGCTTCCTATCTTTGAAGCCAGGGATCAGAAGAGGAAGCCTCAGAAGTTTCAGTAGTCTGTCTGTGGTCACGGGTAGGAGTAGGGGAGGGGTTAGTCTCACTCAGCCAGTAAGAGCTTGGGTTTGACCTTTCCTTGTGATTAAAATTCTGCCCTGATGAAGTCATAGAAGTAAATTGAGCTGCCTGTTGGTGTGTGTTTATTATTTTTTTTCCACCCTTCACTCTACTGGGAATAAAATCCTTAGCTGGGGATAGTTTCTGGAAAGGGAGTGTATCCCCGGCCCCCAATTGTTTCTATTTGGGGATCAGAGTATTGAGGTGAAGTTGGGGAAGGCATATTCTCTTCTAAGTGTCCTTTCAGCTCATTCTATGAAAAGGAGTAGAAATATAGTAGAAAAAGAACACAGATTTGGGGATAGAAAGCTCAGTTTAAATATTAGTTCTTCTGGTAGAACAGAATGTGATGGTGTCAGGCAGAAGACCTGAGTGGGAGCTCCAATTCAGTTTCCTAAGTAGATCCTCAGTTTCTTCATCTGAAAAAAAAATGGGATAATCATATTGATACTGCCTATTCTACTCAGTTAATATGAAGAAAGTATCTTGCAAATTGTAGAGAGCTTGATACAGGTGAGCTATTGTTATTGTATGATCTACAGCTGCTTTTGTGGCCTTTTAGTGTTTTAATTTACCTCCTTTGGTCCTCTTCATCAAAATATGGTGAGATTCAATATGGTCATCCAATGAAGTATCTTGACAACACTAAAAGAAAAGCATTCTAGAAACCTGAGTTACTTTTACTGAACCTTATGATTTAATAGCTTTATGTTTTTAGTACCTAGTATATTTCCTTATATATTTTTAGTGGATCTGTGATTTCATTCACATCAGTAATTCTTGAAGAGAAGATTTTTTTTTCACAGATGCAGCTGAGTTCACCTACTCAGTAAGTTAGAGAGTTGCTGGGAACTCTGACTTGCCCAAGATCAAACAATTAGAATTTGGCAGAGGTAGGACTCCAATTCAGATCTTTCTGACTTTGGGATCAATTTTCTCTTTGCAATATCATATTACCTCTCATTCTTTGTGTTAATGATCTTAAATTAAAAAAAAAAGACACTCCCTCCCCCTCAAAATGTAATTGAATTAATTGAAGCTATTCTTTAAAATAGGGGATTTCTTGTGCATATTGCAGATTAAAGTTCTGGGGTTTTTTTGGGGGGGAGAACCACTTTACAAACTTTCTTTCATTTGAAACTCACAATTGTGAGGTAGGTACTATAGGTATGATTATCACTCTTATTTTTCAGATGAGGAAACAAACTCAAAGAAGAAAAATGTACCCAAAGTCACATAGTTAGTTGGAGAAACCAAAACTCCTCATTCTCAGACCAAGGTATTATTATTTTTTTTGCTGAAGCCCTGCAGAGGGAAGAAAACACTTCCTTTGCTCCATTCCTGATTATCTACACAAAACAAGACAATCTGTAGTTCCAACAGAGAAGCACAACTCCCTGCAGCTTTCACAGCATGGGAAAATGCCCCATCAGCAGGTTTACTTTAGGCCCCAAGCCGGGCTGCATTATTTCCTCTTGTTTAATTTTTTATTTTATAGTGACTCCACTATTAAGGGGAAAGAAGGTTCATGAGACTAGAAGAGAAGAAAGATAATGTCTCTTTTCTTCAGTCCTGGAAAAAAATAGAAGGCTTTTCTTGTGGGCCTAGAATGAGTAAGCTTTTCACTTAATTGTGATGGAGAATTGGGTACCAGTATCTCTTATGGCAGAAGTATTGAATCTACTTGGGGGAACTACAACTCTGGCAACTAAAACCAAAAACCAAATTGAATTTCCTGTAAAATCAATAGTGAAACTGAGGATTAGTAAATAGGTAGCCCAAATATTGTATTGATAAACAGTAAACTCAAAAAGACCTAAAGGAAATATCAATTATTCTGGGGAGGTCCTCTGTAGGCAAGAATTGCACAGGTTGAGAAGGTGAGGATGGGTTATAATCTGAACTGAGGAGTCAATGAATGAAACAATAAAGCATTTATTGGGTGATTATCTATGAGAGTGGTATTATGCTAAGTTCTATGGATACAAACACAAAAAAAGCAAAATATTTTCTATCCTCAAGGGAAGATAAGTACACAGGTATATGGAAGCAGATTTGGTGGGTATATGCCTGAGGTATCATAGTTTGGAAATAGTGGCCAGAAAATTATTGTGAAGGCCTAGGCCTAGTTCCAGGTGCAGGACAGGGCAAGAATCACTCATTAGTGCCTAAGATGCTTCTAGGATCAGAGCACAAGTTTCTGTTGGATTAAAGCAATGAGATTATGGAATCACTGAAATATAAAGCTAGGTAACATTTTTGCTTTCCCCGCCTCCTTTTTCCAAGCTTCAGAGGTTTTGTGTGGCTGCTTTCAGAGATCCTTCTAAGTTCCTGACCAGAAGCACTCTTTTCTGACCTGGAACTGCAGGGAGGTTCTCTGCTCCTGTACCTGTAAATTCTAGTGTGCTGAGTCCTTTCTCAGTGCTAGTAAAGAGACCTGTGAGCTGAGGCCTCAGGATGCTGACCTTGCCACCTCCACCCACACCCACTTCTGGTTTTCTGGTTTCTCAAGACCCTCTCACCTTATTGAAAAACCTTTCTTGCTGACCTTCCAAGTCTTCTTTGGTGTTTCTGAATTGAGAGGTCTGCTAATTCAGAGGCCCCAGGGCCCTTTCCTGCTTTGCCAGTGCCCAAGCTGGGGTTGAGGCTGTGCTAGGTGGTCTGTGCTGTGACTGACACTGGACCCCCACCCTGGTGCCGTGTGTGTTCTGAACCTCTAAAATTGGCTCAGTCATTATTTAAAGGAATTTGGGGCAGTTTGGGGGAGCACACAGTAAGTCCTGAATTCACTCCACTATCTTGCCTCCTGCTTTTTTTTTTCCAAATAGAAGATCATCCAGAGAGCCGGAAATAGAATTATATTGAGTTACATATTTTCTCTATGTAGTATTCTTCATTAATTCATTCAGAGAAGTGGAAAAGCAGAATATTATAAGAGAATTAAGGAGAAAAAAATCTGCTGGTCTAAAAGTCGGAAGCACCTAGGCCTGAATTCTGTCTAGTAAATTCTTTGGAGGTAGAAATTACTTCATCTTCTATTCTTTGTATCCTCATATTTAGTATAATGGCATTTAAGAAGGGTTTGTTGAATGAGTAAATTTTTACCTGCTGTGTGATTATGGTTTAATCTCAGTTTCCATATCTGTAAAATGGAGATAAGATACCTACAGCATTTAACATGAGTTATAAGGATTAAATAAGGGGAAAATGGTACCATATATATAAATTTAAAATTTGTTTTATTCTAAACTTAATAACACTAAAAGGAAAGGCATTTATATATATATATATATATGATAGAACAGAAACAAAAGAAATGTGTATAAAATTGCAATTCTCTTTTCATATTGGGTATACGATATGTTTAACATGAAACTTGAAGCTTGTTTGTGTTTCTGTCTGCCTGTCCTTTCTTCTTTTCTCTATTAAAAATAGATATTTCAGTGACCTCTTTCTTCCCTCCCCCTTCCTTCTTTCTCTCCCTCCTTCTCTTCCTTCCTCCCTCCTTTCTTCCTTCCCTTTTTTTTCCCTTCCCTCCATCCTTTTTCTTTTCTCCCTCCCTTCCTTCCTCTCTCCCTCCCTCTCTTTCTTTCCTCCTTCCCTCTCTCCTCACTCCCTCCCTTCTTTCTTTCTTTTCCTCCTTCCCTTTCTCCTTCTTCCCTCCCACTCTCTCTCCCTCCATTCCTTCCCTCCCTTTTTCTTTGCCTCCTTCCCTTCCCTTCTCCCTCCCTCCATCCCCCCTTATCTCCTTCCCTCCTTTCCTTCTTTCCTCCTTCCCTCTCTCCCTTATTTTCCTCCCTCCCTCCCATTTTCCCTTCTTTCTTCTCACTCTCCCTCCTTCCTTCCCTCCCTCCCTTCCTTCCTTCCTTCCTCCCTCTTTTCCTTCTTTCCTCCCTCCCTCCCTCCCTTCCTTCCTTCCTTCATTCCTTCCTTCATTATTTTGCTCTCATATTCCTATCCTTGTCTACCCCTATTCACACTGAGAAAAAAACCAAAACAAAACACAGACCTTTGTGACAACTGTACATAATGAAGTATGACAAATCCTTACATTAGCTGTACCTAAAAAGATTTGCTTTTGTGTCTTGAAGTCATGACTTCTCTGTCAAGAGAAGGGTAGCATACTTAATCATCAGTCCTTTGGAATTGTAGTCATTACATTGCTTAGAAAACTCAAGTCTTTCAAATTTAGTTTTCTTTCTAATATTGTTGTCATATCTAAATTATTTTCTTATGTTCACTTCATTGAATCAATTTATGCAGATCTTTCCTAGGTTTCTTTGAAATCATGCATTTTATAATTTCTTATGATGCCCTACCTCTCACATTATATTAATATGTATATGTATGTAATATGTATATGTATGTATATTAATTATATTATACATATATTAATATATACATATGTTAATAATTAATGTTTAATATGTATATGATTAGGATTTGATAGGAACCTTCTTAATTTCCACTTCTTTACTATTATAAAATGAGCAACTAAATGTGATTTTGTACATATGGATCCTTTTGCCCTTTTTTTCATCTTTTTGGGTACAGAATAGACTTAATAGAGGTATTGTCCTTTTTCCATTTCACCAGTTTTGTTTTTCATTAAGTTGGTGTCTTTTTCCATTTCACCAATTTTGTTTTCCAGTGAGTTGGTGATTTTTTCCATTTCACCAATTTTGTTTTTCATTGAATTGGTGCCTTTATCATATCTCTGTTGCAGGGCATTATATCCTTCTTGCAATGATCTCAATTCATTTCCCCATTTTTCTTCTACCTCTCTTTTGAGATTCTTTATGCAATTTTCCAGGTAAGCCTTGTAAAAGGGGGACCAGCTCATGTCTGCCTTTGTGGCTTCCTCTGGGGTTGCATTCCCTTTAGGAACCTCAGGATCTGGGATCTGCCCTTCTTTCTCTCCATAAAAGCTGTTTAGAGTGAGAGTTTTTTCTGTTTCTTACTCATTTTTTAAAGCTTGAGGTCTGTTTAAAGAAGAGGAGTGGCAAATGCTTCAATTTGCCTTGGGGCAGTTCGGCTGGTTGACCTCCAATGCTGGGCTCTCTGGGCTAGGTCCCATGTTCTCAGTGGTTTTCAATCCACCCTTTACCAAAGGAAGATCTGCCAAAGCACCAGCCCACAACCAGAGCAATGTGGCCCAAGCGTCTCTCAGGGACTTCTTGGGTGCTTAGAATCTGCTATGCTCTGTCCCAGCCCTGGCTGCACGCTGCCGCCTGAGCTCAGCAAACCTCCTGATCCCCTGCCCATCTGAAACAGACCTGTTCCAAAGCTCTTCCAAGGTAATTTTGGATGGGAATGTGTTGTACTCCAAGTATTTGGGGGAGCTTTCACTCCAGAACCAGTTTAGAGGCTTAATCTGCTCTTGGTTTGAGAGAAGATCAGAGGAGCCCACAGAGAGTCTTGTCTGCACTCTGCCATCTTAGCTCCGCCCCCTCTGAATAGAGGTATTGTTGGGTCAAAAAATATGCACCATTTGTGTGTTTTTGGGGGAGTATAGTTCTAAATTTTTTTCCAAAATGGTTGGACTAATTTATATCTCATCAAAAAGTGAATTAATGTGCTTATTTTCTCCTAGCCCTCTCCAGCAATTAGTATTATAACTTTTTGTCAACTTTTCCAATGTGATAAATATGAGGTAGAACGATAG
Organism: Myrmecobius fasciatus; assembly: GCA_023553655.1. Taxonomy (NCBI): domain Eukaryota; kingdom Metazoa; phylum Chordata; class Mammalia; order Dasyuromorphia; family Myrmecobiidae; genus Myrmecobius; species Myrmecobius fasciatus. The sequence goes on along the minus strand of JAJPUD010000607.1, from coordinate 169,766 downwards.
AATGGCTTTGTTAATAAATAATTGCCCTAATTATTAGTGATTTGAGCTTTTTCATGTCTGTCAAAAACTTGATTTTGTTTCTTCAGAAAGTTCTTATTCACATCATTTGACTATTTGTATCTACTGGGAGATAGCTCTTGTTTGATAACTTTTGTTTTTCTGTCACTTTCACTTCAAAATAAAACCTTCTTTGTCTATCTCATATGCCATCCCTTGTAAGAAAAAAATAAAAAATGGAAAAAAGCATTGAAAAAAATTAACCAAATTTCAACCGAGTTTCACAAAATATAAAGTCTTCCATAGCCCCTTAACTCTACAAAAAAAAAGAGGGTAATGTATTTTCTCATCAATTTGTAGCGGCAACATTTGGTTGTAATAATTGTACAGAGTGTTTAGCACTGAAGTTTTTTTTTCTCTTTTTTTATTGTGATAGTCATTATTGATATTGCTTTCCATAGTCTTTTTAGTTCCCTCTTTATTAGTTCAGAGAATTTTTCCTATAGTTCTTTGAATTCTTTGCATTCATATTTATTGCAAAGTAATGTCCCATAGAATTTATATATCACAATTGTTTATCCATTCCCCTATCAATGCATCTAGTTTCCATTTCTTTGCTCTCTAAAAAGGGCTGCGTGGAATATATTGCTATGCCTTTAAACTCCTTGAAATATGAAGTATCTGGTTCAAAAGGTATGAAAATTATAATTTTAAAGCCTATTTCTAAGTTGCTTTTTTATAATAGAGCATAGTTCTAACAATATTATATCAATGTAACTATCTTTCTATGTAGCCTCCAACATTGAAGAATCAGTTGTTACAGTGTTATGCTAGGTTTTGGGGATACAACAATAAAAAGTGAAAATCACTGCATTGGAAGCATTTTTGTTTTATACTACAAAGTTCTGCTATTTGTGGAGACATATAGTAAAATATAGAGTGTGATCATAGATTAAAAATAATTCTCAAGGAAAAACTTAATAGAGAAGGAATATTTTCATTTGGGAGAGTTGAAGAGGTTCATAAAAGATATAGCCCCTCAGCTGAACCTAAAAGAAAGAGAAAGATTTTAATAGACCACATTCAAGAAAAGAGTTATTCCAAGCACGGAGGATAGCCCATAATAATACACAAAGGTGGGAGATGACAGGTCAAGGATGAAGAAAAACTAATAATTCAGTTTCAGAGTCAGGAAAGTAGATTGGAGTCATATTGTAGAGGCTCTTAAATCCCAGTCTAAGGAATATGTCTGTATTACATTTTATAGTAAAAGAAACTGAAGGTTTTTGAAGTGGAGAGTATTATGGTCAAATCATTGTGATAAGAAGAACATTTTAAAAGATGTGAGAAAAATTATGGTATCTTGTTAAGTAAAGGAAAATTTTGGTAAATTAAATGATTTGGTCAATAGAAAGTTATTATATAAATTTAAGTGGTTCAATAGTTTGTAAAAAATGTCACAATTATATCAATATTAAAAATCTATTGAACATTAATTCATTTTTAATTTAATACCAGCTGTCACTGATAGTGCTGTAGATTCAAGAAACTTCCAGTCAATGAAGTCTTTTAATTAATAGGTAGAAGTCTGTAATTTTCAATATTGTCTATCAATATAGAAACCAGTCTGTATATGACAGAATACAAGGATAGGGAGTTGCATGAGATATTAAGAGATTGTAATTTATTGAGGATCACATAGCTAGTGGGTAGAGTAGTATATGGAAGGCCATACTTGGAATCAAGAAGACCTAATTTTTAATTTTGCCTCAGATATTAGCTTTGTGCTGTTGGAAAAGTATCTTAACAATAACTCTGTCTTTCTGAGTGGGAGACCAGATGAAATAATATATGTAAAGTAGTTTGCAAACCTTAGAATACTATATAAAGGCTCTGCTATTATAATTGTCATTTTGTATCAAAGTTATGATTTGAATGTAGGTTTTCTTGTAACTTATTTAGTATTTTCCACTGGATCTTTTTTGATGACTAACCTACCTAATAATATAAAGTTATTTTCTTTATTTTGCTCTTCCTCTGTCTTAATTTTTCTCTCTAGTTTTCTCCCTCCCCTAACATCTTAGATTCTTGGAAAGTTTCTACTCATACTCATACTAGATATCCTGACAGATATCTAGTTCAAAGCAGGTCATGAAGCAAGAAAAAGAATCAGCAGTACAAGATGAGATGGGGAAAGATTTGTTTTACCAAATTCAAGTGGAGGGTTACAGAATTTCAAAAAATCATTTATTCTCACATATGAGAAATGTGTTTTTCATTGTAACAGAGGAAAAACAGGTTTGTAGAGAGGAAGTGAGTTCCCTACAATTACCAAGTGAATCAGTAATGGAATGTGAAATCAAATTTGTGTATACCTACCAGTGGACAGCAAGTACTACCTCCTGACTGACTCAACATTTCATATCATTTCACTATAAACTCTATAGGACCTCAGAGTCACACCTTACCAAAAGGAAAGCTCTTGCCCTCTAAGAACTCCTCCTTATAATATTTTATTGTTTAATGATTATTCCAGTTATATGCCTTTGGTAGCCTTCCTTAAGACAGAAACCCAGTAAGAATTTCTCTTTGGAACTTCAGATGTGTATCTTTAGTTCAGCTTTTTGGCATTTCTATTCTCAAGCTTCCATCTTGCTTGGAGGAAGAAATTCATAGCAGGCTCATTATTGGCCTTCCTGGTTTGGCTGTTAACAAAGACGTTGGTCCCTATCTAAAGCTACTGAGCTCCAAGGAAATACCAATAAACTTGGATAGAAAATGCCATGTGGATCCAGAAAAAGAACTATGGATATTGAATATAAATCAACACATACTATGTTCACTTCTTTTTTCTGTTTTTTTTTCATCTCCCATGATTTTCCCCTTTGTTCTGATTTTTCTCTCCCAGCACAATTCATAAAGCAATGTGTATTAAAATAAATAAATTTAATTTCATTTAAAAATAATTCAGAAGTAGGCTAAGGCATATACTAACAGTATAATCCAGGACAAAGCAATGAATGTCTCAGTGTTTGAAGCAACTAGCAGAGTGAATTTCAGAAGAGGACTCAATCTGCAATTTTAGATGATGTTTTCTCACCTTGACTTCCTTACAGCAATAAAATCATAGACCTGGTCTTAATCTCTATCTTTATCTTTATCTCTATATCAATCTGTCAATCTGACTGTTTTCAGAAAAGTTCTTTTGCTGAACTAATCCTTTAAGTCAAAATAATTATATAAAGATCCCATGGGTTGATGTGTAGATAAAATTAATATAAACAATATTGGGATACAGTGAAATGGAGGAAGATGATCTAAGAGCTCTGAAATATTAATGATATTTTCAAAATTCAGAATATTAAGTATGGAATTTGTTGGGAAAGTATGACATTAGTCTGGAAGAAAAACAACTAAGACATATTAAATATGTTCAAATATGAAAAACATAAAGTTACTGAGCCAGAATGATGATTAGGAAGAGTAAGATGTGACTCAAATAAACATAAATGTCTGGAAATTCCAGTGGCTCAGGACTGGTCCACAAAAGCTTCAGGTTTCTGTCCTTGGTCCTATCTCTGAAGTTGTGTTGTGTGATCATGGGAAAAGATATGTTACTCATATATTTCTACACTAACAGGGAAGCATAATATATATGGCAATTAGTAGTTCCAAAGGTGATTGGTGATTAGTATTATTGCATCTTTGAAAATGTTGAGAACCACTATGAGCTTTAAAAAAAATTCTATTCAAGAACACTCTACAACTCACCCATTACTCTCTTTGAAACTAAAACTGATTGGTTTCCTTAACTTTCAGCAACTGAAGTTTACCAAAATGAGATTATGTGCCTCATAGGAATAGAAATTGAATGTCTATTTCCAGCTTATTTGAACCAAATAAAGTATTGATAATTCAGCAGAAGCATGAAGTATTTTCCATTTAAAATTTCTAATCACAGAATTAAATTGCCTCAGTTATCTATTTTGTTCCATATATATTATATATAATTTAGATGTGTGTGTGTGTGTATGGATATGTCTACACATAGATTAGAAAGAGATTTCAAACTTCATAACATTGTTCCCCCAGGTCAGATTCTTCAAGTTGTATAATCATGTAAATCTGCAGAAGGTCTAACTTAACACACATCCAGTGCTTCTTCTGGAACAATCTGTCATTCAAAGCCCACCTGATCCTGAGGATGTGGTTGGTTCATAAACAATAAAGAAGTTTCTTTCAAGTAGAAATGATCTTTGTTGGGAAAAGAAGGTTTTGTAATATTGAAAATGTTCTTTCATTTCTGAGAAATGCCCTATTCAGCATTTGAGACTTAATAGAGTTATAGAAGCTTTTCCTAGCAAGACTGTGGCTAATAAGGGAACTTTATCAATCAGTTTCAAGCCACTGGAAAGTGGAACAAACATACCAACTCTCATTTTTGAATGCTTGCTTTAAGAATCCTGTTTACCTAGTTCAAAATGTAGTCAATCAACCCAGATGTGCAAATACTTCAATTCACCTATTATATAGCTCTGGTACAACAGTGGCAACAAAAGAACATTGGTTTTGGAGAAAGAGGAACTATTTAGGCCTCTGAATCTTACTACCTGTGTTACCTTGGCCAGGTTACCCTACTTCCTGAAAGCTGATTCCTCATCAGTAAATGGAGAGGGATTGAGCAGCCAGGAGGAGGAGTAGACAGTGCCCTGGGCCTGGAGTCAGGAAGACCTGAGTTCAAATATCGCTTCAAATACTTGCTAACTGTGTGACCATTAAGCAAGTCACTTAACCTTGTTTGTCCCAATTTCTTCATCTAAAAAGTTAGCTGGAAAAGAACATGGCAAATAATTCCAGCCATTTTATTGTGAAAAACTCAAATGGGGTCATAAAGAATTGGACCTGATTGAAATGACTGAACAACAAAATGAGAGGATTACAACATATGATATGAGAAAGATGCAATCTGTGATTGTGAGATCCCATTTGAGCTTTAGCATTGACTGGTATAAGAGTGACAAAGGATAGGGAGAGTGATTTCTCTAAAAGTAAATGTATAGCATCATAGTTTTAAAACTGTAAGGGTCGTTATGTGATCTCATCCCCTTATTTTAAAGATAACTAAGATTCTTGGAGGTGAAATGATTTTCTTAGGGCCACAGGTAATAAGTTGCAGAAGAAGGATGAATTCATATCCAAACCTTGCAAATCCAAAGCTTGTCTTACTATACCACATTGTTGTTTCATTGACCATAGTCATTTTGATTCAACATATGTCCTAATATGAGGAATAAGGAAAACCTGGGAACATTTTATACACATACACACACACACACACACATAGCTAACAGTTTCCAATTCTTAATCTTGTCACACCATCCATAAATGTATAAAACTGCAGAGTGGAGAATAGGATGCAGAGACCTTTATAGTGAGGGTTCTTTCCTGGGATTCAGGAATTTGTTTTTAGAGGTGGCTAGGTATCTGGTGGATAGAGCATTGGACCTGGAATCAGAAAAAAACCTAAGTTCAAATCTGACTTCAGATACTTTCTAGCTGTGTGATACTGGGAAAGTCTTTTGTGTGCCTCAGTTACTTTATCTGTAAAATGCAGGTGATAATAGTATTAACCTCCTAGGGATGTTATAAGGATCAAATGAGATAATATTTAAAAAACACTTGGTGAATCTTAAGGTATAATATAAACACTAGCTATTATTATTTTTTTTGATATGTTAGTATAATTGGTATCCCTTGTAATTCCATATATTTCATTTTATTTCAATACATTTAAAAATTATTCTGAGGAGTTCATAGACTTCATTAGATTAACAAAGAGATCTATGACATAAAAGATCATGAGACCCATTCTCAAGGAAGTGTTTAGTCAAGAGTTTGTCCTATAATCTGTTTGATAATGAAGGAATGAAATAATTAACTCAGATTTGAAAATAGAGAACACTACACCAATATTATCATGCAATAATTGATTTTATAGTAATATATCTAGTTTAAGGGATGCCTAAACCATTTGATAGGCACTCCACTCCTAGGAGGCTTTCAAACACAGTCTGAATGAATGACCACTTAGTCTGTGCAGGAAAGTTTTTTTTTTTTCCTTCCAGGAATAAGAACTACTGAGGTTCTTTCCATCTGGGAGTTAGTTCTGTGATATTGTGGTGTGGCCTCATTAATTTGTATCCTTAGACTACTTTATAGACAGACATAGAACACAATAGTAGTCAATTATGGTTTTGAAGCTGGCAACAGGCTTCCAACATTCAACCTGCTGGATAAGAGCTGCCAATGAAATCTCATTGCCACTAGGTTGTGCTAGAGTACAAATATAATGCCTATGTTAATTAAATGAACTATTTCTCCCACCAATTCTCTTTTAAAATGATTTTCCTCTTCTCTGGAAGTAGAAATGAATTATTGTGGAGATCACAATAGTCACTGTTTTTTTTTTCTTAAGAAAGTTATTGGGATGTTTTAAGTTCTCCTCAGTAATATAGAAGCAATTATTTTTCATCCTTTGGACTACATGTAGTATTTCCTAGTTTTAAGTGCTTGCCATTTCCATCTAGTATTATAATTATCTTTGGAGGTTATTCCCCTGTAAGTTTAGCCCCATTCCCACCAAATTCCGAATTCCATTAGGACCCATATTCAGTCTAATTTATCTTTATCACCTCTTGGAGTTACTGTAGTATTCCTCACATGGTAGGTACTTTATTGATGTTTGTTGAATTTAGGTGTGTGCCTGTAAGCATGAAAGGAAATTTTTGGTTAATCTTTGGCTTTTGATCAAATCTGCTATTCCAAGACTTGGACTAGCAATATCCTTAATATTAGCTGTTTAGTCTGGAAGTGGCCATTCTTTGATCTCTAGATTTATTTCTATGATCCAGGTATGATTTATCTTTTTAATCATGGGTGTATCTATTTATATCTATATGTTTGTATTATGTACAAATACAGATTTTTATACATATATATATATACTTATATTTATAAGGGACTTTAGCAATCATCTAAGGTACTATTCCCTTAATTTATAGATGAAGAAAACAACAATATGAAAGGTTAAGGGCCTTTATAAGATCATGAAGATAGTTGGGTCAGGATTCAAACTCAGAGCTTCTGACTGTAAATTGAGGGCTCTTTCCACTGTATCTTGGCAAATTCTTGTTTCATTCTCTTTCTCTTAGTCTATAAAAGGGGCAGATTAGTAATCATGAGTCACAATTTTATGTCTCATATATTATCGAATCATTGGATTTCACTGTTATATTTTAGACTGCATTATGACCAGAGTTGCCTTTCTAATATTTTTCATGACATTAAACATTGAATTTCTAAAATGAGGACACAAGCTAGATGTAGATTGCCTCACTCAAGGTTTGACTTGTTTGAGATTTTTAGGAAAATAATTAAAACCTATTTAGCTGTTTTTTAAATCTATTTAAACACATGGACTAGTAGGATGGTAGTTCAAAATACCTTCCTGCTGCTCCCATTAGATAGCTGATTATCACCAAATGTTGCACTTAAAAAGTTTATGTTAATTAGTAATGTAACTGAAGCTGAATACAAATAATAATACAATTATATTTATGTGGGGGTTGTGCAATATGAATTTCTGTTCACATGGTATTCTTCATTATTTTGTGGGATCTTTGAAATAAGTGTGAAGGGGGAAAATGACAATTAAATACAGTAAAGGAAAAATATTCAGAAAAGACATATTTTTGTACTGGTGAATAATGTAAACATCACTAGTATTCAATAAAATTAATGATCTATTAACTTTAATTTGTATTTTCATTTTTATTGATATGTTTTGTTTTTATGCAGATTGTTGCACTTCATGATAAGTCTTTTGTAACAAGGTAAAAGAGTTAAACTAATAATGGTGACCAATATCACAGACTTTTTTTGATGAAAATGTTTGAGTCAGGTTCTTATCCTAAGTCAGATCCATTCAGTTCTTGCTCTCTTATACTTCTCATATTCTGATCTAATGGATTTTAGGGAGTGATGCTAACCACTTCCCATCTTTTTTTCTTCTGGGATTCTTTTTTCTACATGACAGAAAAAAATCCTTTCACAGTGTCTTTGATATCACTTTAACATCCAATGGTTATTATCATCATCATCAGCAGCAGCAGCAGCAGCAGCATTTGTTGGGAGCATTCACTTCCACCCTATTCTATATTATAGGGTTATTAATAGCATCAATAGGGTTGTTGTGAGGAACAAATGAAAAAATATGTAAAAGGTTCTATAAAACTAAAATGCTATATCCACTGCTAGTTATGATGATGATGGTATTAACTCTCTTAAAATATCTATGCAAAAGTAATCTTTCAATTTCTGTTTCCCTCTATTGTTTTACCTCAAGGTCAGGGCTCATTCCTGAATATAATTTTCGAGTAGTCATAGAAGGCATGTGGAAAACAACATTCTACAAATTCTTTATCTCCCTTCCTTTGACTTCATTCCAAATTTAAAAATATCAATGAGAGCAACCACAAAAATCCCACCATCACATACCTATTTTCCTGTCTCAATTACCCTATTACACAAGTACTTCTAAATTTCATATAACAATAACAAATTACTCTCTTTCTGAAAAGTTGTAAAATAGTCCTTCTTTTGATTTTTTTTGTAGGAATCATGTTACATTTTCCCTAGATATTCTCAGTATCTTTTTAAAAATATGTTTTTTCCCTTGAATATTTTTCATGTGATATGCCAGATAATCTTATCTCCCTCTTCCTTCTTTCTTTTCCAACAATTAAGTCCAAAGAGTAACAAATGTAAGAACAATAAAGAACCAGCAGTATAAGGAAGGTTTATTTTGAAGAGCCAATATAATATTCCAGACATCTACTCTGTGTTTGTGGTAACAAAAGACTGTCTTTGCAAGAACTGCATGACCTATCATACTCTGTTGGCATTAACAAATCATCATCAACAGTATTATAATTACATTTTGATAACAAAGACAGCAAGAACTTGCATCTTAAATAACCTAAATGTGGTTTCTCCTGAGTCACATGCTAGCAGGTGCAGAGGTTCAAAAGCTATCTTACTACAGGTATAAATTTTTTGTTAGCTGTAATAGAAATCATAGATACTTTGCAAGGAATCGTGCCATGGGAGAAGTGATGGGACTCATGTGAGAAGAGGCTTCTTTTAGTTAAAATCTTTTGAGAATCATGAAAGTAGGTGCATAGAAGCTGTTCCAATGTGGAAAATTTAGAAAGTATTCACAGCACTGTACCAGGCATGTTTCTTTCTATGTCTGGAGCCTCCTCCCCTTTTAGTATCAATGGGGAAAAGGGGAATGTCTTCTCATTTCAATGTCTTGCAAAACATCATGGTGCCCTCTTGCCCTAATGACCACATCCAAGATAAACTTACTCCACCCTGCCTCTGTCATTTTTCTCCAGTGGAATACTTACTAATGATGGTTCTGGAACTATTCATTATTCATAAAACTAAGGTCAGATAGGTGATACAGTGAATAGAATGCCTGGCTTGAAGTCAGAAAGATGAATTTTCCAGAGTTCATATCTGGTTTCAGACACTTATTAGATATAAGACCCTGGGTAAATAACTTAATCCTGTTTTCCTTAGTTCCTTATCTATAAAATGAACTGAAAAAAGAAATAGCAAACTACTCCGGTATATTTACCAAGAAAACTCCAAAGAGGTTCACTAATAGGCACAATTGAAACAACTAAATAAAAATAATAAAGAGCAAAAGGATTTACAGAATGTGTTATCCATGGTATCTCAAAATTCTCAGTGTACTTTAGGGCTATAATAATTTATGCAAGGGATCATAGATTTAGAGTTGAAAGTGACTCTAAACTACTGATTGCTATATGCCCTCTACTCATGTCCATGGAAAATGAAAAGTAGTATGACTGTATAGGAGAGGGGCTTCTAGTTCATGAATGAAAAGGTAGGATGTCTTTTTGGGCCTTGAACATTCAGGAATCTCCTGCTTGTGGAACTGTGGGGGAAGACATAAATTGTTACACTCCTATTTTTGTTCACATCCATGGATTACAGAATGTGGGCAGAGAGCAGAAAGACATAGGCTTTGGTTGTAGGAAAGCCAGTGAGGTTGAAGAGGTGAATTTGATGCCTCATATTCATTATCCACCCACAGTCTCAGTGTTGAACAATCAAGTATTTAATGGAGAGATAAAATATGGCCCTTGTTCTTAAGGAGCTTAAAAATCAATCTAGCAAGGAATCCAAGACTAGCACAGATGGAAAAATTAGGAAACAAAGCAATTATAGATTCAAATATTACAAAAGCAAGATTTTAGATAGATTTGTCAGGAGATACCTGTGGTCTTTCTTCAAAGCCTCTAGTGTTCTAGGCACCCACGCTAGAGTGCTAAGAGTGTGGAATACTTGCTGGGGGAAGCTAAGGGGAGACTTACTTTCCCAAAAGTTTGCCCTTACAATGTACTGTGGCTAGAAAGATAAGTCAGATTAAAGTTCAAAATGTGTATATTCAGCAGAAAAATAAAATTCCAAATGTTTTAGCATCTAGGTTTAGATGTTTTTTTGTTGTTGTTGTTGTTGTTGTTGTTTTTTATTTTAAAAAAATCACTCACTATAATCTCATTTTACAGATAAACAAAGTAAGACCCAGGAAGGTTAATGAATTATTGAGGGCCACATAGCTAGTTAAGTCATAGACAGGATTCAAATCCAGGTTCTCTGAATCCAAATCTAGGGTTTCCTAATGAACTATATTCTCTTAGGATACTAATGGTCATAGTCTTCAGTAGACACCTGGGGAAAATAGGAAGTATTCTAGGTCTTAGAATATGCTAAAGGAAGGATTTGGGCAGAAGCCATAAGCACTATGAGGAGGGACTAATTACTTTTTGCTGAGATGACTTTCTGGAGTAAGACACATTTGAAAAGGATTTCAATGAGTTGAGATATAAAGAGAATGTACTGCACACATGGGACAGTATCTTGAACAAATGCATGGAGGAAGGTGAGATCAGGATGAGATGAGAGGGAATGGGGAGAAAATTTTAGAAATGGTGTGTGTGCATATATATATGCACACACATACCTATATCTATCTAGTATGACTAGTGTTGGAAAAGGAGAATTTTTTCTCAATTTTTTCTAACCATTCCTTTGAATGAATAATATACATTCCAAGCAACTAGATGGCACAGGGATAGAATGATGGTGACTGAATGCAAAGTCAGCTTCAGACACTTTACAAGCTGTCTGTGACCCTGAACAAGTTATTTAACCCTAGTTGCCTCATTTGCAAAATGAGCTAGAGAAGGAAATCACAATGCAAGCCAATTCAAAGAAAACCCCAAATGGGATCACAGAGAGTTGGTCATGACTAATTCACATAAAGGTAAGAAAGAAATATAGAATCTGCAGAAAGTCCAAAGGGATTTCTCATTTCTACAGCATCTTGGTAGTCAGAATAGGTATTGTGCTACAAGTCCCTTACAATTAGCTTAGAACCTAATGACTGTAACTTGATTGGCTCTGGCAGCATGTCAGAGGTTAATATTTGATACTCTTTGACTTCCTTAAAGTCTCCAGTTTGATAGATGATCCTTTGGTTCCAGAAGTGTCAGAGCCCCAGTACTGCATAATAAAGTCTTTGTGCAATTAGCATTAAATTCATTATCATATAAAATGAAAAAAAAAAGTTGGCCTCTTGAAAGGGGTACTTTCATAAAAAGCCTAATTCAGGAAAGTTAAATACAGAGAACATTTAAACTTAAAAAAAGGCAATTTATCTTGCAGAAGGAAGTCAGAAAAGCATAGTCCATCATGCTTAATCACGGGACACAATTTTTTTTTTAATCTGAACTTTCTTTTCTGCTCTTGCTCATTCTGTGATCTGGCTGCAGAGTCCACCACTCATAGAAAGCTTTATTCCTGCAACATGATATTGACCATTTATTGACATTATGTGGGAAGTTCTGAAATATTGACTAAAGAAAAAAGAGGCTCTATTCCAATAGCATTAATAAGCAAAAAAAAAAAGACAGGGAAAATGGCACTACATCAGAGATGAATGAAACTTTGCCTTCATGTTAAAAGTTTTAATTTCTCCTGTATAAATTTCAGTTCAAATTTCTGTTTGTTTAAAACACTTGGTTCACAACTGTGAAATGGGATTATCAACAGGACTTCAAAAAAATGTTTTTATGACCAAGTGGTATCCATTCTCTCTGTTTTTGTTTATAGTAAATTTATTCTTTTTAACACACATTGCTTTATGAATCATGTTGGGAGGAAAAAATCAGAGCAAAAGTAAAAACATGGGAGAGAGAAAAAAAAAACACAACAAAAAAGAAATGAGCATAGCATGTGTTGATTTACCTTCAGTCTCCCTAGATCTTTTTCTGGATGCAGATGAAATTTTCATTCCAAAATCTATTCGGATTGCTTCAGATCACTTTACTGTGGAAAAGCACCAAACCTTTCATAGTTGATCATCATACATTGTTGCTGTTATTGTGTACAATGCATTCCTGATTCTTCTTGTTTTGTTTATCTAAATCTTTCCAGGCCTTTCTATAATCAACTTGTTCATCATTTTTATCTGACCTGGGCTAAACACCCTTTTCCCTATAGTAAGAATGACTTTTTTGAAGTTTTTTCAGTCTATCTTGAGCTGACGAGTGATTTCATTCCACCAGACTCTGTTCAGAGGCTTGGTTTCATGTGGCTTTCAAGGAAAACTCGGTATCCATTCTAACAACCAGATTTACTATTCCCTGGACCCTCATGATTTCTTTTATGAAGATGACAATGGAATAATTATCCATGATCAATTAAAACATTGGCATTGGTATTTGGCCATTGTGATTATATAAAAGAGTCAAAATGGACTAGCTGATGTTGTAAAAGAGAATCATGGTTTCTTTTAATGAGCAAGATGATGCTGAATTAAAATGCTACAGATAGATCAATAAAAATATTCATTTATTAAGTTCTATCTACCTACTAGATGCTGGTTATACAAAAATGAATTAATCTATTTCTTCAAAGAACATAAATTGTACCAGGGAACAACATATATATATATATATATATATATATATATATATATATATATATATATATATATATATATGTGTGTGTGTGTGTGTGTGTGTGTGTGTGTGTGTGTATACATATATATTATATATATACATATTTGCATAAAAATGAATAAAATTTTATTTCTCAGGTAAGAGCACAAGAACCCTTATGTAGAAAATATTCTGAGTCTTCAAGGAAACTAGTGATTTTAAGAAGTGCAGGTTAGGAGGGAGGGAGTGAACTCTAGGCATAGAGAATAGCCTAGAATGAGATAGAATAACAATGGTCATGGGAATAATCAACAGAAGTTGTTAATGCTTTCTGGAATAATGCAGGATCTGTAGGATTTGTAGTAATATGTTGGGCTGCTTACATGAGATGGGGCCAACAGCCATGAACTGGGTGTGTGAAATAAAGTATAATGCTACCCAAGCTGTCAGCATTCATTGACAATTTGAGTTTATTCACAAATACTGGACTGGGTTATGAGTCCCATTTATAAGATTGCTAATTTTTGTAATATGATTCCTATTTCTGTTTATCTGTTGTTCAATAGTAGGTGAGTGCACTTAACCTAAAAGTGAGACAGATAATTATTTTTTCAAAGGAAAATTTTAGTAAGGATATTAGAAATATTGTTGTTGAGGTGTTATTGATGAGCCTCAAAGATAGTTTCCTCAATTGATGCAGAGGTTCAAAATGTATTTATAATGATTTGTGATAAACATGATGATCAAAGATTTAATAACTTGGAGTCAAAGACAGCTTTGTAAGAAGTTATTTATCAATTCACTATCACTCGAAAAGTTATAAACCCACAAAAGAACACCTATCCCCAAATAAGCAAATATAACAACTAAGATAATTAAATGGCAAGAATCCCTTTATAGAATCAAATGTAGAACTTCATATTCATCCCTATTAAATTCATTGTATTATGTTTAACTCATTGTCTTAGCCTGTTAAGATCTTTTTGGATATTGACTCTATAATTTAATTCATTAGCTATCCTTCTCAGCTTTGTGTTATCTCAAAATTTGACAAGTATGCCATCTGTGCTTTCAGCCAAGTATTTGAGAGAAATTGTGACTAGCACAAGGTGAAGGATAGCTCCTTGGGGCACCTCCCTCCAAATTGGTGTCTATTAATTAGTGGTCCTTGGGTCAGATTCTTCAATTTGTTCCAAAGCTTTTCTGTACTATTTTCTTACCCTTAATTCTCTAGCTTATGCACAGAGCTTGCACAAAACTGTTGAATGATTTGCTGAAATCTATTTTTTTTGTATACAGAATTACATTGACTTTTCCTTCTAGTTATGATTCAAAAATGAAATTGAGGTGAGTCTGGCATAATCTGTTCTTGTAGAATCCATGCTGGGTTTTCATGATCTTTGCTTCCACTTCTTAGTATGCCTACTCCATCCCATTTCAAATATTAAAATTTGTATTAAAACCACCTTGATGGGCCAAAACCCTAAGTCTTTTCCTTTTTTTAAAAAATAGGGACATTCACTATTGATCAGAGAAATGCAAATTAAGACAACTCTGAGATACCACTACACACCTGTCAGATTGGCTCAAATGACAGGAAATGATAATGATAACTGTTGGAGGGGATGTGGGAAAACTGGAACACTGATACATTGTTGGTGGAACTGTGAACGGATCCAACCATTCTGGAGAGCAGTTTGGAACTATGCTCAAAAAGTTATCAAACTGTGCATACCATTTGACCCAGCAGTGTTTCTACTGGGCCTATATCCCAAAGAGATTTTAGAGGAGGGAAAGGGACCCACATGTGCAAAAATGTTTGTGGCAGCCCTTTTTGTAGTGGCAAGAAATTGGAAATTGAAAGGATGCCCATCAATTGGAGAATGGCTGAATAAATTATGGTATATGAATGTTATGGAATATTATTGTTCTGTAAGAAACGACCAACAGGAGGATTTCAGAGAGGCCTGGAGAGACTTGCATGAACTGATGCTGAGTGAAATCAGAAGAACCAGGAGAACATTATACACAGCAACAAGACTACACAATGATCAATTCTGATGGACATGGTTCTCTTCAGCAATGATGTGATTCAAACCAGTTGTGCTGCGATAAAGATAGTCATATACATCCAGAGAGAGGCCTGTGGGAACTGAGAGTGAACCACCACACAGAATTTTAACGCTTTCTGTGAATATTTCCATGCATTTTGTTTTCCTTCTTAGGTTGTTTTTTCTTCTTTTTCTAGATCTGATGTTTCTTGTGCAGTAAGATAACTGTATAGATATGTATACATGTATTGTATTTGTCATATAATTTATCCCATTTAGCATGTATTAGATTACCTGTCATCTAGGGGTGGGGGGTGGGGGGAAGGAGGGGAAAAGCTTGGGAAAAAAAAGTTTTTGCAAAGGTCAATGTAGAAAAATCACTCATATGTTTGTAAATAAAAAGCTTTTAAAAAATAGGGACATTTACCTTTCTTAATTACTGCAGTACCTCCTCAATTCTCTAAGATCTTTGAAAGAATAAAATGAATCTTCTTTCTCAATCTACATAGGACTATGGATTCAGAAATGAAAGGAATTTTCAAATCGACTTTTACCCATTTTTTTTTACAGATAACAAAACTGAGGCTTAAAGACATTAAGTGACTTGCCAAAGGACATACTGATACAATTTCAATTTAGTTGTATTCAGTTTAATAAGTAAATTTTAAGGATAACTTTATAAGTAAGGTGATAGGTGCTAGGTGTTTAAGCTGAAAATGGAAGAATTCCCTGCCCTTGAAGATCTTACAATATAATAGAATTAAAGCACATTCCTAAATAATTGGTCCAGCACTGAGTATGGAATAGTGTAATAAGAATGAATCAAATGAATGAATGGATTAAATGGGTGACCATCTCCATTTAGAGTTTCTTGGTGGCAAGTACGCTAATTGTTGCTTTTTGATGAATTATGGCAAACAGGTAATCCCAGTATTAAAAAAGGTGGATGACATCTTTAGATCCCTGAAAGTTGAAAAATAGATAAACAAATCCCATAGCATTTCACTTCTGCTGTTTAAAAACAGAATCAAGGTCAGTAGAATCCAGATATTCAGACATGAGTTTGCTTGTGAATAATTCGAGAATTGTTTTCCAGTAGGAAAAAGGAAGGGCTTTAGAGTCTCTAAATAGAAGTCTTAAGCAAAGAATGCAATGCCAATCTCTTTAGCTCCTGGAAGAGTGCCCTGGAAATTAGGAAAGCTTTGTCTGATACACACTTTGAGGGCTGTGATATTACACAGTTGCAGAAACTTTTCTTTGGGATTAAAAAAAAATATTGCTTGATTGGCTAATTACCAAATGCTGAAGGAATGCTCTGTGCATCTTTAAACGGACTCTTTTCTTTCCACTATCCCATTATTTTTTTGACCTGTTCTTCATGTAGCTCTCTTCATTCATTTAAATAATTATAGAATGGGAAAAATATAGAATGCCTTGATCTGAAGATGAATTCTGTACCTCTTTGGCTTCTTCAGGTAATTACATTTCTCCATTCTCTCATTTTCCCAAATCTTACCACCATATTGCTGAAAGAGTTTCTGGAGCCCTCTAATCACTTACTGGTGAGAAGTACTATTTTTGTGAAAGACAGAAAGATAGAGTAGAAGTTAACAACAAAAGATAGGTTCAGATATAAATCATTGGAATGAGAATAAATCATAATACCACAGGTCCATTAAAGTATTAAAATATACCAAGAACACCAAATTAATAGTATCAAAGATGAAAAGGGCAAATTCACCACCAAATAAAGAGAAATTTAAACAATTATTAAGAATTATCTTGCCCTGTTATCTGTCAATGAATCTGATAAGCTAAGGGAAACTGATGAATACATACAAAAATCTAAATTTCCCACATTAACAGAAGGAGAATTCTTAAATAACCCCATCTTAGGAAAAAAAATTGAAAAAGTCATCAATGAACATCCTAAGAAAAAACCCCAGGGCCAGATGGTTTCATAAATGAATTACACCAAATAGCTAAAGATCACTTAATCCCAATATTGCATAGACTTAGAAAAACAGACAAAATAGGAGTCCTAACAAATTATTTTTGTGACACAAATATATTGCTCTTACCTAAACCTAGAAAAGCAAAAACAGAGAAAGAAAACTATAGACTAATTTCTCTAATGAATATTGATGCATAATTTTTAATAAAATACCTGCAAGGAGATCACAAAAATCACATACCATGACCAGGTGGGATTTATACTAGAAATGCAAGCTGGTTCATTCTTAGGAAAACTATCAGCATAATTATCATATCCATAAAAAATATCCAACATATGGATTTTTTTATCATATGATTATCTAAAAAAATGCAGGAAAACCTTTTTGTCAAAATATACCCTTAATCTTATTTAAAACACTAGAAAAAATAGAAATAACTGAAGCTTTTCTTGAAATTGTAAGTAGTAATCTATCTAAAACTATTAGCAAACATTATCTGTAATGGAGATAAAATAGAAGCCTTCCCAATAAAATAAGGGCTAAAGCAAGCATATCCATTAATACCACCATTACTCAGCAGTGTACTAGAAATCTTAACTATAACAATGAAAGAAGAAAAGAAAGAAATGGAAAGAATTAGAATGGGCAGTAAAGAAGCAAAACTATCAGTCTTTGTAGATGATATAATTGTATATTTTGAAAATTCCAGCGAATCAAATAAAAAACTAATGGAAATATTTAACAACATTAGCAAAATTGCAGGATGTAAAATAACCCCACAAAAATCACAGCATTTCTATTGTTACCAATGCAATGTGTGGGAGTTGTGAACTGATCAAGTTTTTAACCTGTGAGTTTCTTCAGTTTGCTTTTTTATCTCTTTTTCCATTTGGTTAATTCTACTTTTGAAGATGTTGTTTTGTTCAGTAATTATTTTTTTTGCATTTGACCAACTGTATTTTTTAAGTAATTGCCTTCCTTTTCCAAGGATTTTCTTTCTTGCATATCTCTCCTTCCCCCCCTCCTCATTTTTCTTCTACCTCTTTTATTTGCCTTTTAAAGGCTTTTATGAGCATTTCCAAGAAGCCTCTTTGGGTTTGAGAACAATTCATATCAACCCTTGAAATATCCTTTGTGAACATTTTGTCCTTATCTTAGTTGGTGCTTTTTTCTTTCCTGTCACCAAAGTAGCTTTCTATAGTCAAGGTTCTTTTCTGTTTCTTGCTCATTTTCTTTCCTTTTCTTTTGGTATTTCTTCTTTTGGTACTTTTATGGTCTAGCTCTGTTTCTGGGATAAAAGTGATGGTGTCCTTAGCTTCCTGTTCAGCTCTGAGCCATGGCTTTGAGACAGGAGCTTGGAGCCCAGGGAGTACGTTTATTCGCTATTTCTAGGAAACAGCCTGGTTTCCCAGAATTTTCTTTCTGAGCTGGGACTGGGGACTGCCCTATTGATCTGCTTTGCTACTGGGCCAGGACTGAAGCTTTCAGTTGCTGATCTCCCGTGATTAAGACCTTTTCACTGGGATGAACACCCCTTTCATCTTCAGGAGACTGACCTTTCTCAAAGTTGTTCCAATACATCTTGAGGGAGAGGGAAGTTTCATTTCATCAGACTCTGTTTAGAGTCTTGGTTTCATGTGGTTTTTGAGGGAAACTGAGAAAGCTGAAGCAACTTCCTGGCTTTATTCCGCCATCAAGGCTCCACTCCCACAAATACCAAAACCTATAAAAGACTTAAATGAGCTGATGCAAAGTGAAGTAAGCAAAACTAAGAGAATATTGTATGCAATAACAGCAACATTGTATAATGATCAACTATGAATAACTTAGTCTCAGTAATACAATGATCTAAGACACTTCCAAAGATCTCATGCATAATGAAATGTTATCCTCCTCCAGAGAAAGAACTGGAATTTGAAGGCTAATTGAAGCATATTATTTTTACTTTCTTAATTTTTCTGGCTTTTGTTTTTGGGTGGAGTAGTGTTTGTTTTTTTTACAACATGGTTAATATGGAAATGTTTTACAGGACTGTGCATATATAACCTATAACAAATTGCTTATTACTTCAATGAGGGAGAAAATAAGGAAGAGAGGGAGAAGATTTCAAACTCAAAATTTTATATAAAATGAAGGTTAAAAATTGTTTTTACATATAATTGGGAAAAATACTATTTAAAGTATAGTATTGAAGATACAGACACAAGAATTATATTTTAAAGTGGATTCCTAGGGAAAGTATTTTAACTGTTATGAAAACTGAAAAAAAATGTGTGTATACATATATGTGTGTATAGTCACAGTTTTCTCTCTCCACATTTCAAGCAAAACAAAATTGTTCCTTGATGCAAACACAGAACAATGAAAGCCCAATAAAACTATGCTGGAACTATAATTAGAATTGTACAGGATTTATCAATACCTACAATAAAAGACTGATGTCCTGGAATAATACATATCAACAATTAAAAGAACAAGACCTTTGGCCAAAAGTTTCATATACAATAAAACTAACCATAATATTGAATGAAAAAAAGGACATCCCACAAACCCACAGATTTTTAGGACTTTGTCTCAACCAAATCTGAACTCAATAGAAAATTTAACATATAAGAGCCAACATCAAAGATTAATTTCAAGGGACCCAACAAGGACAAAAAGTTTATGTTATTTATATGGAAATGTAAACCATATGTCTAAGATTGAAATCAGTAATTTCAAAAGAAAGACTGGGGCAGAGTTAGGTATGATCTGACTTTAAAAAGCAAAATTGTTTAGGAAAAGGTAAAAATATTACTAATGCTATATGAATAAGGTGCAAAGGAAGAAGTGACACAGAGGCCTTAGAGGGAAGAGGAGAACTGGTAGTTCTGAAAAACAATTCACATCATGAATGGGTGTAATAGTGAACAACATACACACACACACACACACACAAACACATACATACACACCCCATGAAGAGTGTAGTGCTCTCCAAAATCTATAAATAAATAATAGGGTAGGGAATAGAATAAGGTGAGATGTAGAAGAGTATGTGGATATATAACAGTGGGACAAGGTGTGTAGATTAATGGGAAGGGGATAAAGAGAAAGGGAAAAGGTGATATAGGATGAGGTGGGGCATATAAGGCTCTTTTGCCCCATTATCCTCTAATAACAGTGAGGATTGCTTAGGAAAAGTCTTCAGTTCTTCATAGGAAATGCTTTTTCTACTTGTTTTTACTTGCTTTTGTTTCTTGCTGGATATAACTTTAGAAGTCAAATGAACATTATTATGTCTTTTCCCATTTTCCATCTGATCTCTCATATAGAATGATATCAGTCATAACTGTTTTAACTTTTCCCTAACACTATATGAACTAAAGGTATTAAAAACTAGTCATAGCTCTCTTTTTTTCTGATCAAGCTATCAGCTCCTGCAATTTGACTTTATCAATATATTTTCCCCTCTACTGTAAATTAAGTAAGAGGGAAATGTTGTAAAGTCATTTTTCCTTTTTGTAATAATTTTGGCACTCTTTAACTCTAGATTCTTGGTTTTCTCTCTCTCTGATTTCCATTTCTATTACCCAAGCTTTTTCTTGCTTTTGGTGCTTTGGGGTCCTATTTTCTGGAACATATTTTTTCTTTATTTCTCCTTCCCAGAATCTTTAGCTTCTTTCAAAATATGACTCCTACATGAGATAATTCTTGATCTGCCTAGTTTATGCTTTCTCCCTTGTGAAATGATTTGGTGGTTATGATGACTTGTCAGCATGCAGTATCCCTCAGAAAAAAATAAATTCTTGAGGGCAGAGAATCAGTGAATGAATAAAGAATAGGAAAGGGTTTATTAATCTCTTATTATATGGCAAGTACTATGCTATAAGCCTTGAGAATAGAGTGGCATGATGGCTATAAGGAGGTATCCTAGCTAAGAATGGAGTAAAGCATTGTGAAGCTGGGCTTTTATAAATAATGTAACAAAACAGAGAGATTTGCTTTTTCTCTCTATGACCTTATGTGCATAGTAGGTTCTAAAAAATATTTGTTGGATTGAATTGAATTACTTTTGAGATTGTTCTGTATTTTGGATGAATGGAATTCTCAATTCAAATAGAGGAATAAGCTTGCAACTTCACTCTATTTCTAAACTTCTTCTAGAAACTAAAAGACTATTTTGTGAATTCAACTTTACTCCAGGAATATTGTAGAAACAAAGTGCATATTTCTTTAAAACTATGTTACTATTCTATATTTATTACTACTATCGATATCTTTTTTTTTACAATTACTGATATGATTATATAATCATTTTAAAGGGACACAGGCTTGATAATATGATATAGGGGACTAGAAGTAGTCCTAAAAGACAAATGGAGTCATGAATTTAAGATTCTTGTTGAAGGAGACAGACCAAGAGATTCCAAGGTTGACCTTAATTTTCACTCAACTATATAGAACATTTCAAAGAGATTGATCCAAAGCATGAGCAAACTACTATTTGGGCAGAGATAGCTTGAGGAAGAGTTTGATGGCCAGGCAGTCACATAAGGGTAATGGAAATTCAGGGTAAAGAGAAATGCTGTTAGGTGGAAGGGAAAAATAAAAGACAAAATGGAAAGTATCAAAGATAAGTTATTTTTCCTGTGACCAGCCTTGAAAAAAATAAGTTGTTAACATATCACTAAAACAAACAAAAAACCAAAAAAAAAACCTGATTTGACTAAAAATTCTTTGATTCAGTGACCACAAAGGAATGACCTTAGCCTCTATGCCAAGAAGACTTTTAATTCCTCAACTTTCTTCTGAGTTGGTGGATTCATGATACAGTGAGAAATAGCTCTGGGTTGCTGCAGTAGAACAACAATTCACTTTCTAGACACCAGAGTTGAGACTTGGGAGGCAGGCACCTGGAAATGTTATTTACTCACTGATTTCAGAGCCCATTCAGGGAAACATTTGGCACTCCTCATTGCAATCCTTTAATTCCAACCTGCAAATTTTTATGATATGATTTATCACCTGTGATTTGGATATGGTGAACAACCTTTCTTGAGATAGAGAGATGGAATGACCTACTTTCTGATTTAA
Source organism: Myrmecobius fasciatus (assembly GCA_023553655.1). Lineage (NCBI taxonomy): Eukaryota > Metazoa > Chordata > Mammalia > Dasyuromorphia > Myrmecobiidae > Myrmecobius > Myrmecobius fasciatus. The sequence continues at coordinate 147,590 of JAJPUD010000607.1, read as the reverse complement.
AAATTTTTCAAAAAAATCCAAAGGCCTTCCCAGAATACATAATAATACTGATTACTAATCATTGTCATTTTTAGTTCTACAACTTAATAAAATTGTTTACTGATGAGATAGGTAATATAGAGAATAGAAGATGAGATTTTGTTCCTACCTCAGGAGATCTGTTCTCAGACTCTTTAGAAGAATGTTTTTTTATCTAATATTTTACTTCTTAACTTAAGAATGTTATATTTATATTGGAAACATTGCATCCTAAGCAGGGACTTTGTCCAGAAAATTCTCTGAAGAATAATTTTTGATGACTTGTATTTAAGGGTGGTAGAAAGATAGTATAAGGACAAAAATATGGGTGTTGGCCTGGCACAGAATTAGCAAAAATTTGACTTTGTTGCAGAAGCCATAAAAAACATAAAAAAATTGCACGCAGTAGCTTTGGGGTTTAACTTGAAACAGAGAGATACATACAGAATAAAAATAAGGGGCTGGAGTAGGATTTATTATGCTTTAATTGAAGTAAAAAAAAAAATCAGAGGTAGCAATCATGATCTCATTACTCTCTATGGGCTAAGAGCTCTAGAAGTAGCTGCTACTGCTTTGGATTCAGTGGCTTCCAAGGTTAGCTCCTGTTTTTCTGGGGCCAAGGCTGTGCCTGAGCTGGACTGTGTTCTACTCTCATCCATGATTTTAATAACATTCTATTGTCTTAACTAGTAACATTTAATAATCAATAATAATGTTAATTTTATATTTTGAGGCTAGGCCTCCCTCTCTCCTGCATTGGAATTATAGCCACTCACAGATCTATCCCACTGCTGTATAGTATGGGATCTTTGGCCTCCATTTCCATCCTGGACTGATTCACCAATTTAGTAGCATCTCGTTGATCTCTTGCTCTCAGTGACTCACCATTGGTGATAGATTTAGTGTAGATACCTGATTGGCTTAGCACATTTCAGCTCAGAATTTCTAAGGTTAAGAGATCTTCCATCTTCAGCTTCTCCAGGATAAGGGATTACAGAGTCTGGTAATTCTTTGTATTCCCAGGATTTAGAACAGTGCATGGCAAAGGGTAAGTTCTATAAATGTTTGTTGACTTGACTTGATTTCTTATTTTTTGTCTCATAGGATTACTGTGAACCTAAGTCATTAACATGGCTTCTCCAAATTTTGTCAAAATATTTGACAAGTTTCTCTCATTTGGATGAGAAAAATAGAATCAGAGCCAGAAAGAGACAAATAGAATCGATGTGTGTATGTGTGGGTGTCTTTGAAAATGGTTTTGTGTCTGGACTCGAAGTCATCAATAGCCATTGATGCTTCAATGTTAACTTAGCAGAAGTTTTTAGTGAAATTCTCCAGGCATTTGCTCTTTGTGCCATGCTAGTGAACATTTTGATCAGGGACTTCAATGCAGATACAGATGGCATGTTTATTCAATTTTCAGATAATCCTAAGTTATGAATTATAACTAATACACTAGGTGACAGAACAGAGATCCAAAAGCATTTTTTGAAATGTAAGATTATTGTCCTGGATGTAGTAAGATAACATAAAATAAAAATAAAATAAAGTCTTACACTTGGGTTAAAAAAAAAATCAGCTTCTCAAGCATAAGAGATGGGATGCATGACTAGACAGAATTGTGTCTGAAAAAGACTGAAGAGTTTTAGTGTACTGGGTTGGGGGTAAATATGATTCAGCAGTGTTATATGGTAGAGAAACATATGATAAATGCAATATTTGATTATATTAAAAATTCATGGCATTGGGGGCAGCTATATGTACAGTGGATAGAGCACAGGTCTGGAGTTAGGAGGACCTAAATCCAAATCAAACCTTAGACACTTAACACTTATCCTAGGCAAATCACTTAACCTTGATTACCTCTTAAAAAAAAAAAAAAAAAAAAAAAAAAGCATGGTGTGCTCAACAAAGTCACAGATTCATGATCTTCTGTTCTAACCAATAAGTCAAATCAAGTCAACTAAGGAAATGGAGAAAAGCAAAAATAGCCAGCCCTTGACCTCAAGGAGCTCACCTATCAAGGGAGACAGCATTTTAACAAACACATCCAAGTAAGATGTATACAGAATAAACCAAATGTGGTCTTATTAGGAAGGCAATGGCATTAAATGGAACTAAGAAAAGCTTCTTGCAAATATAGAATTTTAATTGAAACTTGAAGGAATCTATGGAAGCCAGAAGGTAGAAACAAAGAGCATCAGAATGTTCCACAGGCATTGGGAACAGCTGGTGATGGTGCACAAAATTGGGAGATGTCTTCTTGTGAAATAGCAAAGAGATCAGTGTCATTGGATCATGGAATAGATGAAAGGGAGTCAAGTCAAAGAAGTCTGGAAAGGTAGGAAAGGGCTAAGTTTTGAAGGGGTTTAAAAGCCTAATAAAATCATAAGCTGCAAAGTAGGTTTTTATCTTCATTAGCAAAGGATGTTTCTTACCTGTAGTTTCCTATACCACATTTGGAATATTATATTTAGTTTTGAGCATCACATTTTAGGAAGAAGAATAAATTGGAAAAAGTCTGAAAGAATAACCAGAAAAGTGAAGAGCCTAGAGATTGTGCCATTTAAGGCACTCTTAATTGTTTGAAGGAATTGCTTAATCTGAAGAAATGAAGGTGTAGGGGAAACATTAAAGAAATTTTAGTCAGGAAGTCCAGAATTCAAATTTGACCTTTCCCAGTTATGTGGCCCTGAATAGATTACTTTAGCCTCAGTTTCCATTTCCTCATTGGTAAATGGGGATAATAAAAGTGCTGATCTCCTGGGTGGTTGTAAAGATAAAATAAGATATTTGAAAAGCATTTTGCAAACCTTAAAGTGTTATGTAAATGTTGACTATTCTTATTTTTATTATTTGTTCAAAGGTCTATCACAAGGAAGAGATAACCTGTGAAATATGGGTTAGGTTTATTCTGTTTGATCTTGTATATAGAAATAGGGGCAATGAGTAGAAATTGCAGAGAAAAATATTTTAGCTCAACATAAGAAAAGGATCCAAGAATGAAACGGGCTTTTTGGGGAAGGTAGTAGATTCTCCCTCACAAGAGGGCTTCAGAGGAAGGTTGGATGCCTTTACTTGGTGTTATTGCAGACAGGAGTCTTGTTCAGGTACAAGTTGGACAATCTAACTTCTGAACTCTCTTCCAACACTGAGATTTGTGTAATTATTTTATTCTCTGAGGGATTCGAACATATAGAAGGGGGCAGGAAGCAGTAGTTGAAAAAGGGGAATTTTCAAGAGCTCAGAAGCAAACTAGTTTTTTAAACTGATAAAACAAGGACAAGAGTTCCTGTCAGTTAATTCTGCAAGATTAAATGTTCTTATTTTAACCAATAGGAACTTAGGCCAACCCTTCATGCAATGCTATTCAAATTTAGATCTGGCAATATAGTTTTCTTGGGAAACTGACTTTGCTTTCAATGACTTTAAGATCCTTAGTGATTTCAAGAGAGATTAATTGCTTCAAGGTCAAAGAGCTAAGAACAAGGGCAACTTTGAGGCAAGGCCATCAAACAGAGCAAGTGGGCAGAGGTGCAGACCTTCTCTAGGACTATCTGGGTAGTCCAAATCCTGACAAATAGCAACTTCTGCACTGGTGTCCTTCCCAGACATTTCCTTAGGACTAGATAGTATGTGTCGATGGAAAAATTTCACTTTCATCCAGACAATAAAAAGATTTTATTAGAATATGGGGGAGGGGGGGAAGAATTGGTTAATAAATGTGTTTGATTCTCCTGTTTGTGCATCTTACATGGGGGATGATAGAAGAAGGCCCTCCTTCCTCCTCTCTAGATCTCACTTACCCCAACCAAGGTCACATAGGATTAGACTAAGCAAATTCTGATCATTCTACTTATATGTCTCCTGCAGAAGAAAGCTAGAGCTAAGGCTGAATACATACATTACAGTCATCCTCTCAAATACAGAACAGGGGTTATAGTTGGTTACTTCCCCAACCTCCTGACAGCAGTTTTATAGCACTGAGAAAGGTGACTCTATGTACTGATCCTTAGCAAACTGTTAGTCTTTATAGGGTAGAATTCTGGGTTAAGGACTTAAGGTATATTTTACATTTCAGGGCCCTTTAGCTCAAAAAGTCTATACCTTGAATGATGCATTTGTTCCACTAACTGCCTGCCCTTTTTTTAAAGCTTCATGTATCCATTTTTTATAGGGAAGGCTTAAACAACAAGGGGATTACTCAACGATTCATTTAAAGGGAGCATTAAAAGAAAATTGAGGCGCAAAGCATCTTGCCTTCTTTAATTGCTCATTTATTATTGCTGTGGTTGAGATAACGGCTTTGTGTTATTCTTCTAAATAGTGTACAATATTTATTGGTAAATATAGCAGTGAATAAATTAATGTCAGTTGGGATTTGGTGGGGGAATTTTCATCTTCATTGTTAGCTATTTATTCTTTCTTTCTTTATTTATTTTTAAAACATAGTGTATCATGCCTGCATGGCTCTCTTGGCAGGAATCTCAATTCTGAAGCAAAAAATTGTGAATTCAAGGTCCAAGTATAGATTTCTTTTCTAGGTTTCTGCAGCACAGCCAAATGCTCTTGGAGGCTTTATCTACATCTGAATTCTGTAATCTGTCTCTTGTTTGCAAATTATTTCCATAATTTCATAGAGAGATAATGAAAAGTCAGAGCCAGGGCAGTATAGTGGGATAGAATATTGGATTAAAAATCAGGAAAATCAGAATTTGAACCCATCTTCATATGATTGCTAGTTGTGTGATGCTGGACAAGTTATTTAACTTGATTCAACTTCTTTAGCTATAAAGTACTGATTTTTCATAATACTCCCTTCACAGGGTAGTTATGAAGATAACTGAAATAATATATGTGAATAAATATTCATACTTATTTATAAGTACATACAATATAAAAATACAATCATATGTGAACATGTGCATGTATGTGGATGTATTAGGCTGTTGATATTTCAATAAATTTTTTTTCAAATAATTCATGCAATACAGCTCCTATTATATTGAATGTATTCTACTTGATTCTAGGAATGCAAAGATGAAGAATGTGGTTATCTATCTTCAAGAAACTTAAAAATTATTTTTTAACAATGTGAATGGATTGGGGAAAAGGAAACACACACACACAGACACAATATCTTCCCAAATTAGGATTTTTCAAATGGGTCTATGATCTAATAAATATGGATATCCCTTTTAACAATATCAATTGCAACCTATGAGACTCATCTGTATCCTCTCTTAAGTCCACTACAATAAGTTTATCCAACATTATAGAAGCCAACACCAGTTATTATTGATTTTGTGATGATACCAATGGAGCTCAAAGGGAGGTAATTTTGTTGTCTGTCACTCTCATTATGTGACTAATTCATCTTTTTTATTTTTTTAAATAATAGATTTTTTTTCAAAATATATGCAAAGATAGTTTTCAACATACACCCTTGCAAAACCTTGTGTTCCAAATTTCTCTCCCTCTCTTTCCCCTACCCCCTCCCTTAGACAGCAAGTAATACAATATATGTTAAACATGTACAATTCTTCTATACATATTTCCACATTTATCATGCTGCACAAGAAAAATTCAATCAAAAAGGGAAAAAATTAGAAAAAACAAAACGCAAGCAAACAACAAAAAAGGTGAAAATATTATATTGTGATCCACATTCAGTCCCAACAGTCCTCTTTCTGGATGCAGATGGCTCTTTCCATCACAAGTCATTGGAAATGGCCTGAATCAATTCATTGTTGAAAAGAGCCATGTCTATCAGTAATTCATCTCTTTTAATAATGCATTTCTTTGATGACCTCCTTTATGCAGTTTATCTCTTGTAATTACTTGTTTATAATGTGTTATAACTGGCTCATGCCCATAATTCTCCTTTCTATTCTCCTTTGAGTGATTCTCAATTTTAATTATTCAGGAATACTAGTGTTTCTGACAGTCAGTTGATAAAATTTATTAAGTGCCTGCTATGTGTTAGGCACTATGCTAAACACTGGGCATACAAAGAAAGACAAAAGACAGTTTCTTCTCTCAAGGAACTCACAATTTAATAGGAAAAGACAATTCAAAATAAAACTGAAAAGTTGCAGAAAGTATTTTAATATGCCCTTGCATTCTCTTCTTATATGGAGGATCTGTTAAGATCTCTCCAATGTCTACCTTTTTCCATCTCCAATCAGAAAAACCTCAAGGTCAGGGAAATACTGAGGAGGGCTATATTTCAGAATTGATTCAATATTGCAGAAAAACAAATTTTTGAAGACAATGATTAAGTCCAGGTGAGTAGCCAGATAATTCATGAGTCATAGTCATCACAAATTGCTGATATTCAAAAGATATACTTTTATTTTAGATCATGAAAAGAACTTTTTTTTTCTCATTTCCTGAAAGCAATCCAATCCACTCTCCTCTTTTTTGATTTTGAGTTCAACTCATTATTCACTTGCAATATTCGAGATATATGTACTGATGGACAATTTCAATCTGCCAATCATAGTCCAGACAATAGGCAAGATTCATCAACTTGAATTTTTCTTGCATGTAGAATGAGGACAAATTATTTTATTGAATATAGATTAATTTTAGAACGTCATTAAAGAAAGTTACTTTTCTTTTTTAGATCTTTCAAAGCATCTTGTACTATTTTGATATATTAGTGAGAAGACTGTTGGTGAATAGAATCATTTAAAAACATTGTTTTATTATACTGAATCAAATGCTTCTTTATAGTCAATAAAAACTAATCACAGTGGAGTCCTGAATTATCTATATCATTCCGTCAAATATGTAATGGTAAAGATATAGAATATTCTATTGTAGAATATTGTTTCTTAGTTCATAAAAATACCTTAATCAAAGATTTACCAGTATATATAGTTTATTATTTTTATGACATGGGGGAATAGTCATATGGATCAGTAACTATTGATGTTTTCTCACTTGTCTTTTAGTGGACATTGAAACAGAATTGTTAAATGTTTGTTTAAAAGAATTTATGCTACATTCTTAAAAAAAGTGATATAAGCAGTGATAGTAACATCTGAGATTGTGTGTATGTGTGTTAATATGTACATGTATGGGATTTTGGAATCTACCCTTCATTCAGATATTTTTTAAGCGAGGGGTCTTACACTTGATGCTCTATCTCCCAATTTTGCCAATTTGCTCTGGTTTTCCTCCTTAAGTGGAATGTTCTTTCAGTTCACTCTGACTTGTGTGGCTTCCTTCAAAATTCAGCTCAAATTCCACTTTATTTGGAAGTCCTTTCTCCCAAACCTTTTATTGCCTTCCCTCTGAGGTTATCTTGGCATTTACATTTATGTCCATATACTTATTTACTTATTTGCATTTCATCTCCCCCAATAGAAATCTTTGAACACAGCCAGGATGTCTTCATTCTCGTTTGTATGTCCAGTGTTTAGCACACTGGCTGGTACACAGAAAGCACTCAGTGAATGCTTTTAGACCATCTGACTAATTGGCTATTCTACTCTTGATGGTGAAAAAAGTTTGTCATAAAAATATTTGCAGATCTTCTCTATCTTACTTCCTGTTTCATTCTATAATATATTTGGAATACTTTTCTAAATTATTTTTAAATTAATGTGCCTTCCACTGCTGCTTCTTGTTTCATAAAGTGATACTGGTCATAACTTTCCACTAACATTGTCCATGAGATTTTTTTAGAGCTTATAAAGTCTCCTTTTCAGAATAAGCATCTGTAAATATGAACACTTCAATATTTTGATTTCAATTTGATCATTTTTATAACAATGCAGTGATTTCACAACATACAGAAGCTGATTTAGGAATGATTCCCACTTTAGTAGTGAATTGCTTCCTCTCTATTAAAACATAAACTCATTTTTTTGTGATTACTTGGTGCTCAATATGTCTAACACCTTCTGATTCTTCTCTAAGAAAGTGTTTATAATAGCTAGGTAAAATATGATGGGAAAATATGAGTAGGGAAAAATCACTTTCAGCTGGGGTTTTTGGTGGTGGAGTGGGGGAGAGGAAATTGGTATGAACTCATGCAGAAAGAAAAGAAGCATTTTAATAGTCAGAGATAAGGAAAATACGCCTTCTATATATGGCATAGTGGACACTGTGAGTGAATATATAGATTATAATAGTTCAGGGTAGATTGAGGAACAGTTATTAGTCCAGTTTGTTTTAATTTTGCCAACTCCCTTCTGAGTTGAGTATAAAACATTGAATGTAAATATTCATTGACTCAGGTCAGAAGACTCAAGTTAGGAGACACTTAGCTGTGTGATCTTGGGCACACTTAATTTCTGTTTGCCTGTTTTCTCAGGCATAAATATAGAGGATAAAAATAGCATGTCTTTCAGGGTGGTTGTGAAGATCAAGTGAGATAATAAGTATTAAATGCTTAGCACAGTACCTGGCATATTACTACTTACTACTACTACTACTACTACTACTACTACTACTACTACTACTACTATTTATCTGAGAAGGCATTGTACTACGTTCAATGGCAAAATTAAAAAACTTGACATTAAATTCCTGACCTCAAGGAGACTTTGGATCTGATTGAGGGACAGTTACATACGAATGGTCAAATGGCAATACAAAGTAATATTTGTTAAATTCCAAAAAGAGTATTTCAAGCAATAGGAAATTCACATGTTTAAAGAGGAAAGAGAACAAGGTTGACTAAAATAGGAAAGTAAGGCCTCATGGGAGGAGGATGGAGGGACTTGAAATGGCATTTTGGCCTTCCCTTTGTACCCTCCCCTATTATTTCTTTTCTTGTCTCCCTGCCATTTCCTTCCATTTTTCTTCTTTCCTTTACCTGTTCTCTAAAAAAATTTTCTTCCTATCTTTTACAAAATGATGTATTAGTAATGGTGAGGGAGATAGTAAAATGTATGATCAGAGAAGGAGAGTCATTGTAGTTTATTTTTTCCTCTAGTGTGAGCTCTTTTCATGCTTCTAGGTCTATAAAAGTGGAGTAGCAACTCATTGAAGTGACATAGTAATCTCCATGTCCTGGCTTCCATTCCCAGCTTTTAGTGAAATGGATTGGAAGGGCCAAAGCAGTGCATGTGTTGATGCCTGAATGTAAATCAGTGGTAGTTGGACTGAGCACTGCATTCTGAGTATGTCACTTCTTGTTAAAATTCCATTCTGCTGTGATGGGCAGGTGCAGACAAATGGTATGGTGGGATTGCCACTATTCAGCCAAAGTTCCCAATGCAGATGATGAACTCAGGGAAACAAGATTTTTCAAAGTCCCAGGACTCTCCAATAATCTAATTACAAAGATTTTGAAAGTAGACATCAGAAAATAATAGTTCATGTTTACATAGAACTTTGGGATTGGCAAATCTTCCCCCCCTTAGATTAATTCCATGATTTAAGGAATATTATTATTCCCATTTTACAGTTGATAAAATCAAGGGTCAGAGAATTGAAGTGACTTGCCCAGAGTTAGAGTTAGTATGCAAATTGGAAATCAAACCAAAGGTTTAATGTCGAGTAAGCTCTCCTCTATATCCCACTGGTTTTCTGTCATGAACTTCTTAGTGATTGAGATAAAAGCACAGAAATCAAAATTTCCAATTGTCATAAAGTTGGGAGGGTTACCTAATATATTGAATAATAAAATAGAACTCCTAAAGAATGTTGACAGACTGAAATGATAGATTGAAACTGTCAAGATGGCATTAAATAGGGACAAACTTAAAATCCTAGAGTTAAAAAGGGTCAAATTCTAAATTGACTTCCAAAAAAGTTAATTGCAAATGTATAGAGGAAATGAAGATAAAAAATATGGGAGTTTTAGTAGACTGCAAGCATATTGTATTAGCAGTGCAACATGGTAAAACAAACAAACAAACAAAAGTTAATGTGATAATATAGTATTAAAGTACAGTGTCCAGATCAAGATAGGTGATAATCCCAATCTGCCCTGGTCATTGAATATCTGAAATAGTATTTCTATTTTTGGGTACCAGATTTTAGAAAGGATATTGTTAATGTGGAAAACATCTAGAGGAATCCAGCAATTTTGCATGCAAGAATCAACATAAAGAGATTCAAATGGTTATTCAGAGGAAAGGAAGCTTGAGAGATTGATTGTTTTTAATATTTTGAAGATTTTCTGAGTGGAATTGTTCTACTAGGATCTTGAAGGAAAACTAGAATCAAAAGTTAGAAATGCCAGAGAGGCAGGTTTCAGTGCAAAACTTGGAGGGGAAAAAAAAATTTGGCAATGAAGATTGTCCAAAAGTGGAATGGGTTGTTTCAGGAAGTGGTGAGTTCCTAGTCACTGAAGGTCATCAGTCAGAAGCTGAATGAAAGTTTGTCAAGAATGTTATAGAGGAGATGAGGAAATTTGAACAAAGGATGAAGTTGATGCCTACTGAAAGCTTTCCAATTTCTTCAATTCTGTGATCTAATCATATTCCCCTATGAAGACACTACACTGCATGACTCACTATTCCTCTGCATCCTGAAACAAGCAGTCAAGAGCCAGGCACAAATGTAGCAGGACTGATCATGGACTCACTGACTGAAGTAACAGAGCAGGTATTACAGAATCCTGAGAAGTACAGGTTAAAGTCAATTTGCAGAATCCAGAGGAAAGTCCCTAGGTATTGCTAGTGCTAAGGTCAATAGCATTAGAAGCACAGAGAAACAACTAGGATATGCTTACAAGTTCAGAAGCCTCAAATCATGGTCAGCAGGACACATATTGGGAAGCAACAAAGAGGAAGATAAAAAAGGAGATAGGAGAGGGCAGTGATGAATTGATGTATTACAGGCAAGTCAAAAGTTAGGTGATAGTTAACTGAGCCCTTTCAGTGACCTTGTCAAGTTGATTGGATAAGTTATATATTATTGTCCCCCCGTTTTTAAGGGGAGCTGTGCCTTAACTGGTTACAAAGCATTATTTCCTGGCAGGGGGCAAAGTATGACAAGAGACTTGTTCTTGGGAAAAAAAATCTCTTTCTGTCAGAATGTTTTCCCTCTTAAGTTCTATCTGTTGAAATTGTACACATCTTCCAATGTCCTGTCAAATTTCACAGATTTCATAAAATTTTCCTTTATTCTTGACCCTCTGTGCTTTGCCTTCTCTTGCACCAACCTAATGTCTCCAATCTTTGAACTTACATCTGGCACAATGAAAGTAATTTAAGATTTGAAGTTGGAGGATGTGGGTTCAAGTCCCAGCTTGACCACTTACTGTAACCTTGTGTGAATAACTTAGCCTCTCATGGACCTGTTTTCTACTTTTGTAACGTAAGGAGGCTTTACTCACGGATTTATGTACAATTTCCCAGCTTTAAATCTAAGAATTATAAGAGAAACACATTGCTTATGGTACATGTTCTGTCTTGTATTACAGTTTCTTGTAAAGATATCTCAACCCTCCTACAGGACAATAATCTCTCTGAGAGCAAAAATGTGTCTTATTCATCCTGTATTCCAATAGAACAACAGTGTTGAACAACAATCAGATCTTTGGAGAAGGGAGGAATTTATGACCAAAGAACTAGGGAACATTATGAATGGCACAATGGATAACTTTGATTACATTAAATTAAAAAAAACTTTTTGCACAAACAAAACCAACTGAAATGAGATTAAAAGGAAAGTAAAAAGCTGGGGGAAAAATCTTTTCAGCTAGTGTTTCTGATAAAGGTCTCATTTCTAAAATATATAAAAACTGTCAAATTTATAAGGATACAAGTTGATAAATGTCAAAGAATACAGACAATTTTCAGATGATGAAATTAAAGTCATTTATAGTTATATGAAAAAATGCTCCATGTTATTCTTGATTAGAGAAATTAAAACAACTCTGAGGTACCATCTCATACCTCTCAGATTGGCTAAGATGATAAAAAAAAGATAATGATAAATGTTGGAGGAGATGTGTACATTAATGCATTGTTGATGGAGTTGTGAAATGATCCAACCATTCTGGAGAGCAATATGAAACTATGCCCAAAAGGATATAAAACTGTGCATACCCTTTGAACCAGTGATGCCATTATTGGGTCTGTAATCCAAGGAAATCATAAAAGAAGGAAAAGGACCCATATATGCAAAAATGTTTATAGCAGTTCTTTTTGTAGTAGCAAAGAATTGGAAAAGGAGTCGAAGGATGCTCATCAATTGGGGAATGGCTGAACAAGCTGAGGTACCTAGAGATAAAGGAATAGTATGTTTTGTAAAAAAAAAAATGATGAACAAGCTGATCATAGAAAGGCCTGGAAAGATTTAGATGAACTAATGCTGAGCAAAATAAGCAGAACCAGGAATACATTGTATGCAATAACAGCAAGAATGTGCAATGATCAACTATGAAAGGCTTGGTTCTTCCCAGTAGTTCAGTGACCCAAAGCAATTCCAGTGAACTTTGGACAGAAAATGCCATTTGCATCCAGAAAAAGATCTAAGGAAAATTAATGTAAATCAACATTTATTATGTTCAATTCTTTTTTCTGTTATTTTTAATCTCTCCCATGGCTTTTCCCTTTTTCTCTGATTTTTCTCTCCTAAAATGATTCATTAAGCAATATGCATTAAAAATAAATAAACTTACTACAATAAAAAAAGAAAAAAAAGAGCAATGTTGAATGAATGAGACGTACTTAGTGCTAGCCAACATGTAACCATCCTATTGTTATTTTTAAAAATCCCAGTTTTTGAAAATTCCAAATGGGCCTGAACAAAAAGCAGGTGCAGAAGCTAGGAAAGGAGTTAGTTCATATCTTTCCAATATTATTCCTTCAGTCAGAGCATGAATGTACCATATGTGCTGGTGTGAAGAGAGTGAGTATTTCATTCATTGGACCGGTAGGATGGAGAACTACTCTAAAAACTCAGATGAATGAGTCAATTCATAGTGAGTATTATGGCAAGACAACTCATTTTATTCTCATAATTCTTTGTCAAGTATATGTTTTGAATAATTTTATGTGTATAATTGATATCATATTGCTTTCTTTATCAATGGATGGGGAAGGATTGGAAGGAGAAAAGATTTGGAACTCAAATTTTTTAAAATATAAAAAATAAAAACTAGACTAAAATAATTCTTTATTATATTGACATAGAACTATCACTCTAGTGCCCAGAAATCATGCTACTGTCTTCTTTGAATCACCACTTCTTTTAAAGATTGTTTTACCTTATCTCAAATTCTCAGCATGAACTCATTCACTCTATTTGCTGAGCCCCCTACATAGCTCTATTTATTAAGCTTTCAATCTTAATAAATGTGCCAGGCACTGTGCTAAGTAGCGAAGATACAAATACCAAGGAGATACAATCAAGGAGCATACATTCTAAAAAGAAAGGTAGAGAAGTGATGGCCAGAAAATAGAGTTTTGTTCTGGGAAGTTATGAGGATAGTAAATGGAGCCATAGGGCAGAAGATAATCATGCCGTTTCCAAAAATAATGAGAGTTGATTTGATTAATGTTCCCAAAGCAAGAGATAGAAAAGCACGGAAAATTAATGTGCATGGTATACATATAGTAGCAGAACATATATAGCAAAATATCCAAGTTGCATGACTGTGAATGGGATATGGAGCATGATTTAAGGCCAGCAAAGTATACTGGGCTGGTGACTATGCATTCAGTCACTCAATTGAACACTAGGGTGGAGGTCCGAAGATCAATGACTTGATCTCCAGGAAGAGTGTACATGGGGATAGAGGAAACCTAATTTTTAAAGGGCTTGTGTAGAGCATGCCTTTGCAGGTAGAGAGATGTGGGACATGGGAGAAGAGATAGCAAGATGCTTGGGATGAATGGTTCTGGATGGGATGTAGAAAGATAATATCCATTAATAAAACAATTAGAAAAGAAGTGCAAAGCAGCATATTTTGTTACATTTTGTGGTACTCATGAAAGAGAGAAAACAAATCAAGGCAAGAAAACTGTTGATGGGATAGGACTAGTGAAGAGAAAGGTTTTATGGTAATCCTTAGGGAAGTATTCTAAGTTTAGGTGCAGTGTTGCCTTGAGATTGGACAAGATGACTTCTTGAGATTTTTTTCTGATGGAGGAAATATTATCATAATTAGACCCAGGATAAAAATAAGAATAATATGTTACTTCACGTAGAATACCAGATGAGGAACTTCCAGATTTGGATTAGTTATGTGACCTTGGACAGGTAACTGAATCTCATATAGCTCCTCTGAAAAATATGGAATTTGTATGAGATGATCTCTAAGGTTTCTTCCTGATATGATAGTTATATTATTAATTAATAAATGCTAATGATAAGACCTATAATAGAACATACAAACATCATTTTGATCCTGGGTAGTCAGATTATTAGGACATTTTTTAGGGGATCTCTCTTCACTGTCATAAGCCCTTGATTTAAAAAAAAAGTCTGCTGATAAATAATGGTGTTAAATGTGCTATATAGGTCTCCCAAAGTCACCTTCCCCTGTTCTATTTCTGTGCTCCATCAATGTTCCCTCTGGAACTCATTTTATTGCTGAATCCCCCAAAGCAAGCCCCCAGAGAAGGTTTACTAAGTAACACTGGTCCTGATGCATAAATATCTGGATGGCTTCATGCTTGAAATATCCGAGTGAGATATCTGCAGTTGTTGTTTATCTTGGTTTTTCTCACATAGTCCTACAACTTTAGGAAGTCTCCCCCACTATAATGCAACCTAATGAAGCACACCTATCTATGTGTATTAGTAGAAGAACCCCCAGATTCAGCTAGAATCAGACTATTTTCCTGATAGATAAATTTTATATGCAGTAACATTTCAAAATTTTCAAACTACTCTGCATGTATTATTTCACTTGATCTGCACAACTCATATGTAGACAGAAGAAGAATAATTATTACCATCTTAGAGAGAAGGAAAACTGAATCTTATTCTGTTCTCCTATGACTTACTAGAATTCACAAAATTAGTTCATCAAGAACTTAACTCTTAGCCTTCTGAATCTAATTCTAATGCTCTTTCCATCAAATTATGGTGTCTTCCTGAAAACCAAGATTAAAATTCTAGTTCAACAATTGCTTAGCTAATGCTTTAAAGAAATCAATTAAATTTGTTTAGGTTAGTTTCCTTACCCAGGTAGCACAGTAAGAAGAAAACTAAAATTGGAGAGCAAAAAAATCCAAGAATAAATGACCTCAGATACTTACTACCTATGTGATTCTGGGAAAATCACTTATTTTCTCTGTTTCAGTTTCCTCTTCTGTCAAATTGAAATAATAGCACTTGTATTATCCATCTCATAATGTTGTTGTGACGTTCAAATAAGAAGTTATTGTAAAGGTATTACATAAATGCTAGTCTATTCATTCATTCAACATTCAAGTAACATTAAGTGCCTATTTCTTGGAAAATTTCAATGCAGTAAAAGTTAATATAAGGTCTCTGTTCTCATAAGATGATCCATGGGCAAAGGACAGCTAATGATACTGCAATGCTTGAATGAAATGCACAAATGATGAAAGGCACCAAAGTGCTATTGGGAAGGGGGTCCAGACACTGAAGTTATTCATTGACAAATGCAATGAGAAGGGGTATAATTTTTTTCATGAAAGAGATGTCATTTTCTTTGGGGGCTTAAAGAGGGTGTAATATTGTATTCATGGAAGAAGTGTCATTTTTAGTGAGGTTCAGAGTGTATGTATAAATTCAAGAGGCCAAAAGGAGGTCATTCTAAGTGCAGAAAAAAAAAATTTGAATGAAGGCAAGAAAAAGCATAAAGATAACAGGAGTTCCAGTCCAAATTGACTGGAACGACGAGTATATGAAAGGGATTGATATAAAATAGGTTTAGAAATAGGTCATGATGATACTAGATTATAAAGGGTCTTGGATGCAAAATAAGGATTTTTATTTATTTAAATTCGTGGAAATTTTTTTTATATAGAGAAGTGATATTATAAGATCAGTGCATAAGGAAGAATGTTCTGGCAGCAGTATATATCCAAGAAGAGAGGAAGAGGAGATGGGAGAATCTATTTGGATTCAATTGCAATGGTCTAAGCAAGCAATAATGAAGGCTTGTACCAAGTATAGATGTAAGTGATATTAAAGAAGTGGAATCCACAGGATTTGGTATATGATTTTATATGCAAGATAAAATGGAGTGGAGAAGATAGGGGGAAATAGTGATGCCACTGGTAGAAAAACAGGGATGTCAGTCAGAAAAATAAGCAGTGGGGTTTTTGGGGAGGTGGGGAGTTGGGTTGGGGTGAGTGAAGAGTAAGTTTGATTTTGTAGATATTGATCATAAACTGCCAGGGATACACCCAGTTTGTAAAATTTTGTTGCTAATATGGGTTTGGAGCTCAGAAGAGAAGTCAAAGTTGAATAATTAGATAGGAAGAGGGATAGAAATTTGCACTTGGGTTTGGGAGTTGTCTGCATAGAACTGGTTGCTGAAACTAAGGAAATGAATGTGATTTGTAGAGGAAGAAGTGTGTGTGTGTGTGTGTGTGTGTGTATTTATATACATATATAGAAACATATACATATATACATGTGTATGCATATATACATACATATAGAAACATATATACATATATATATATATATATATTTGTATTAGACATAAAGAAAGGGGGCTGGAAGGAGGGTGGGAAAGAGAGAGGGAGGGAGAAAAAGAAAAGTTCAAGAAAAGAAACTTGAGGAACACTGACTTAATGAATTTGGAAGAGGATAAATTAGAAGAATAGATGGAAAGAGATGGGTTAAATAGATCCAGGATATAATGTAAAGGGGCTAGTGAAGTCAAAGGAGATAGAAGTATCTAGTAGGAGGGTGATGAACAATATAATATATACTGCACTGAATTCAAGAAGGACAATATTGATAATAGGTCCTTTAATTTGGCAATTAGGTCTTTGGTGTCAGAGAGAGAGAGAGAACAAATTTAAAAGAAAGACAAGGTGGTTGCTAGGTTGCAAAGGACTGAAGAAGATATGGAACAAGAGTTAGTTGATCAGTGAATAAAGGGAAGACTTCAAAAATGCGTTATGTTTGTGGATACCCCAGTATGTCTATAGGATGATGAGAAAGAAGAATGAAAACTCAGTTATTGAGTCCTTATAATACATGTATGTTTACTATACTAAATGCTAGGGATGCAAATAGAAAAATAAAGATAATCTTTGCTCTTAAGGGGTTCCTGCTGTAATTGATGGAAACAGCACATAAAAGAGGGTTCAGTTGTAGGCTGGATGGAAAGACCTAAAAGTCCTAAGGGTGCAACACCAGGACAGGTGTCAAGGCCCAAATGCATGCACAGTTTAGAGGGCAGTCTTGGGAGACTGTGGAATGCAATGGCAGGGCAAAGGGTAAGATATAAAGAATTGTAAGATGCATTTGCATAGTCAGTAGCAAACTCTGGTTGTCTTACATCCTATTCCAGTTATGTGACTATTTATATTGTCATTCCTGCTTGCATATCTTAGATGGTATCTGGGTAGCCAGAGGTTAGAGGAGAGGTAAGGGCAAACAAAGAGATAGACTATTGGTTGATGTAACTGAAGATGAATGATAAAGGGTATGACTGTTATAACAAGGTCATCCAAGAACAGATAGCAGAAATGAAATCAATTATTACTTAGAGGCTTGTAAATCACAAGTCCCACACAAAAAATTTCTTTGTTCCAATTTCAGAGCTCTTCTGATAGAGAAACAGTTCTGAACATCCTCCAGATTCTTACTGAGCTGCTTTCTGTTGGTAAGTATCTTCTTTCCCTTATTCACTTTCCTTAGGTAAAATTAATGAGTTAGACAATGAGAACTTGGTATGCACAGAGATGTGTGTATCTTTGGGTATCTTTTCTGAGATGCCATTGTGACGAAGTAGTCCTGCCAATGTCTTGTTAATGAAATGTTAATTTTTTGTTTCTCATTCACTCATTTCCTACTGACTCAGTGCCAGAGCTTATGGTCATTTGGTTCATCCTTTCCTAGATATGACTTAATTTGTTGGTGGCTTCTTCTGAGATATATGTATTCTTCAACTTCAAACTCATCTCTGAAACACTTTTCAGTTATCATGTAAAAGTAAAAAAGTGAAGTTACTGGAAAAGGGAAAGTAATGAAAAAGTCAATAAAATATTGAGGGGCAATTGTCTTTTCATGCTGCTTAATTAGTAGTAGCACAGTGGGAAGGGCAACCCAGAGCCCTTTCAATATCACTGAGGACAAACTTCTCTGCCTACCTCCCCCACCAAAATAAAAATAGATTTAACTCACAGCTTGAGTGTTACAGTGGACTCCCACTTAGCAAAAAGAAAACTGAACTACTCACTCCCAGATGCAGTAGGAGGTTCCTTGGGAGGGGGATTAGGCCTATGGGCAGAGAGACTACAATGCAGCTGAATCAGTTGGGGCTGTTTCTAGGTCTCTAATTAACCTTTCTATTGCATTAATATCCTCCCTCTACTCCTCTGCATTCCTAATGGGTGCCAACTGGCTTTTTGTGGTATCTCAATACCACCATTCCAATTCTTGGCAGTTCTCTTACATACATGAAATGTTGGCAGTGGGAGAAAATAGCTTATTTTAAATGGATAGCTGGGCACAGAAGTGTGGTGGTGTCATGGAGGTCTTGGAGGCAAGGTAGTTGAATAAAACGTTTGGATCATTAACCTCCATAACCCCAAGACTTCAGTTATCCTCCAGCAGAAGTAAATTCTAGCCCCTAATTATTATCTCCTGGATCCAATAAAAAATTCTTTGCCTTTTAAATCCCTTCATAATCTGACTTTTTCTACCTTTTTCTTGTCTTCTTATACCTTATTCCCTTCTATATATTCTGTAATCTAGTCATCCTGACCTCTTTACTGTTCTTTGCACATAATTCCATTTCCTGAGTGTATACATTTTGACTGACTATCCCTCATGCCTAGAATTCTCTTCCTCTTCAATACCTAATGCTTTCTTTATAATCTCATCTGAAGTCCTACCTTCTTCAAGAAGTTCTCTTTAATTTTAGTGTCTTCTCTCTGAGATCATCTCCAGTTTATGCCATCTTAATCTTGTTTGTATATATTCCTTGACTTTTTTCCCCTTCTTAGAACATAGTTTAAACATTTAATAAACACTTGTTGATTGTTTGATATTTAAAATTCTCCATAATTGGCCCCTCCCTATCATTCTAATCTTCCTATACTTTATCCCCCTCCTGGCATTCAATATTCTAGCCTTCTGCTGTTCATCATTCATAATGTTTCATTTCTCCTCTCTATGCTTTTATACTGGATGTTCCTCACATTTAAAATGTCCTCTCTCTGTACCTTGAGCTCTTGGAATCCCTAGCTTACTCCAAAACTTAACTCAAATGTTACCTTCTTCAGGAAATCTTTCCTGGTCCTCCAAGATCTTAGTGCCTTTTATGACTAGAAAAGCTACCTTCCATATATTCTGCATATGTCTTATGTATACCAATTTTAGTAATTTCTGTTTCTCCTGTTAAGGAGGTAAGCTCCTTGAAGGTAGACTTTCTTTTAGTTTTTTCTTTTCTCTCTAGCACTTAACATGATACCTGGGACTTGGAAATGCTTAACAAGTGTGTTGATCACTTAATCAATTATCAGTTACAAATAAGAATACTTAATTGACATTGCTCTTTAAGGTGTATTCCTGATAATATGCCTTCTGAAGAATATTTCGTTCTTTCCCCAATCATGTAGAGGTTTATGGTACTGTTCTCCCCTTACCTAAAAAAAAAAAATCAGGAAGATATCTGGGGACTCAGATGAATTATTTAAGACTTCCACTTTAGGTTCCATTTATTTTCTGTGGAGCATTTATCCAAAGACATGGGCAGGAATCATGAGGAGATAAAGGAAGCCATGGAAAGGCATTGAATTGAGATATGCCTATAGAAAGGAGTATCCTCATTGATTACATCACAAAATTCAACTAAGTATTAAATTCTAGAATTTGATTTCATTTGCTCTAGTGAAAGGCTTATTTTTTTTTTCTTTTCCATGATTCTTCTCTACACATCACATTCTCATGATTTCAGAGAAGGTTAGAAGGGACTCTAAGTCCCTTTCAACTATAATTGAGCCTCTTTCCATAATTTCCTGATATAAAGATCAGGCAGTTTAGTAACTAGAAAGAATTTGGCTTTTCAAGTTTTTTTTTTTAAATAAACTGAATGATTCCTTCTTGTGTCCTGCTTTTTAAGCCTGTTTCTTGTTTTCAAAAATCATGATTAACAACTCTTCTCTTATTTCCTTCCTTAGGCACAGATCGAAGGATTCACTACATGATTAGTAAGGGAGGCAGTGAAGCCCTTCTTCAGACCTTGGTAGACTCTGCTCGGACAGCTTCTCCAGACTACAATATCCTCTTGCCTCTGCTTCGGCTGCTGGTCAAGGTTGGCCAGAGAGGTACCAACAGCCCTTGAATACTGAGATTGAAAGGAATGAAATGTGTTTTTTTGTTGTGTTGTTGTTAATAATGAAAATGATATTGGGAACTTCTAATGTTAACTGAACCTCTAATAGAATTGGGACTGACATAGTCATTTTCATAGTACTTATGGGAAGAATTATACAAGGATAGAGTTATTCTTTCATAGATCAACCATACTAAAATCAGGGCATTCATATGGTTTTTATAGATTGTTAGAAAAAGGTTTCAAGTATAGTGTTTCGTAGGAATGTCTTTGGCTATCTACTGTTTAGTAGTTTTAGTACTGTTTAGTAATTTTATTGCAGACTTTAGGTGATGGTATAGACAACAGAAGTATTTGAAAATGGCAAAATTGAGAGGCAATAAAGAATATATTAGGTGATGGTCAAGACCCCAAACGATCTTAACAATTAAAAATAGTGAGCTAAAATGAATGAGATTAAATTTGATAGAGATGAATATGAAATTACAAATGGGTCCCAAAAATCAATTGCTCAAATAAAGGATGGGAGAGTCAGGGCTAGGAAATAATTTGCATATAAATCTGGAGTTTTGGTTAAGCAAGATATATACAATAAAAAGTGAAGCAGACCTTGCCCTTAAAAAAGGCATTCTTCTCGGTGGAAACAACATATGAACAGAAAAATAGAGGATCATTAAAGCTTCATAGGAAAGATAGCATTTGAAGTCAATATTAAAAGAACTTATGTATTCTAGAAAGTGGAGGTAAGAATGGAATATATTTAAGAGTAGAGGGAGAACATATACAAAATCATGGAGATGGAGTGCCGATTTCAGAGGAGACAGTGGTCCAATGGTAAAGGGGTTGCACTTAACAAAAATTCAAGAAGAGATGTTAATAATTCCTAAAGGACTCGAATCAAAGGAGAGAATGTAGGGAAATACTTGGGAATCTGACAGTATGGTATCATTTTCATGACAGTTATACAATACTCTGTTGGGCAGTCATGACAAAATTGGTAGACAGTACTAAGAGGAGTACAAATTTTATGATCAGTAGTGCTGCTTGGTGTATGTGTACTCCAGTGAAACACTTAGTATACATGGTTTTATCCTTGCATCTTCAGACTATGAAAATTTGACTGGTAATGCTTTTCATTTGCACTTCATGACTAGCATAGAATCAATGTCAGAAAAGCCACTCATAGACTAATTTCTTTTGTGTGTGCTTTCTTAGATAAAAAATTTGGGCAGAAAGCTCTGGAATTGGAGGCACTTGATGTGACATTGATTCTGGCCAGGAAAAATCTGTCTCACAAACAGAATCTCATCCATTGTCTCTGGGTGCTGCAGGTTTTTGCCTCTAGAGGTAAGTTGATTTTTTATATTTAGCTCTTGGTCAACAATTCTTGAAGAACTAGAAATCCT
>JAJPUD010000607.1:71609-125746 GCA_023553655.1 Myrmecobius fasciatus | reverse complement strand
TGTGTGTGTGTGTGTGTGTGTGTGTGTGTGTGTGTGTGTGTGTGTGTGTGAAAGACAGACAGGCAGGCAGAGACAGACAGAGACAGAGAGACAGCAAGTGAGGGAGATAGACAAATACAGAGATAAAGAGACACAGAAAGAGACAGACTGAGACAGCAAGAGACAATATGTGAGAGAGAGAGAGTAGACAGATATATATGTATATATATACAAATATATATATATATATATATATATAGAGAGAGAGAGAGAGAGAGAGAGAGAGACAGACAGACAGACAGAGACAGAGAGAGAGAGAAAGAAAGAGAAAGAGAGAGGTAGAAGAAGGAGGAGAATGTACTGGGTCTTTGTGGAGCAAGATGATAAGGAAAAGAGAATGGGAGAGGAGGACGAGAATGAAGGGGAAAAGGAGGGAAAGGATAAGTGGGATTAATTCATTGACTAGATTTATGACAGCTGCTTGTGAGGAGATGAGCTGTGATAGGCAAGAGCTTATATTTTGATCTCCACTTCAGCTTTGTAGAATCCTGAGTCTGGTTCTAAAGTGAGCCTTCAAAGTCTCAGGAAAATCTCAGCATTTCCTTTCCTTTTGTTCCATAAACCCCTGTAGCTTAAAGCCCTTGGCTTCTAGTCTATTCTTCCATTCCAAGAATTCTTCTCAGCTGGCTGATTCCTCTTAACATCACAATTTCAACTTCTTCATCTGTAAAATGGGCAGAATAAATATTTGTAGTATCTATTTCCGTGGTTTGTCAATGTCGAGCACTTTGCAAATTTTGAACTGTACATGTGATTTCATTAGTATGAAGAATTCCTGCTGAGGAAATTCCTTCTCCTAATTCAGGTCAGCATCTTCTTTAGCAATTTAAAGTCTTAGAAAATTTCTTAGAACTCTGAGAGGTTTTGTGATCACACAGTATGTGTCAGAAGCATGACTTCTTGGCTTCAAAGTCAGTACTGTATCAACTATGCATCAATGCTTTTCCAACATGATTGCAAGCAAAAGTAATTACAAAACATTTCCATCTCTAACAAATTACTTTTCATGGAGAAATGAAAAGAAATGCACAAGAGCCTTTACAAAGCAAAGAACAGGAACTTTTATAAAAATGAGCAAAATCCCAGACCAGCCCTTTATCCATTATGCCAAGTTCCTTCCCCTTTTTAGCTATGATGATGATGATGATGTGGAAAGCAACTTTGTAGTCAGAGAGTGACTTTGTTCAGCTGTTTCAGTTATGTCTAATTCTTTGTGAGCCCATTTAGTATTTTCTTGTCAAAGATATTGGAGTTGTTGCCATTTTCTTTTCTAGCTTACTTTATAGATGAAGAACCTGAAGCAAACAGGATTAATTGACTTGTCCAGAGTCATAGAACTAGTGTCAGGGGTCAGATTTGAACTTGTCTTCCTGGCTCCAGGTCTGACATGCCATATACAATATCACCACAGGTCTGGTACACAATATAATGCACCACCTATATATTCCTGCTGAGGAAATTCTTTCTCCTAATTCAGGTCAGCATCTTCTTTAGCAATTTAAAGCCTTAGAAAATTGCTTAGAACTCTTCAAAAAGAGGGACTGTAGCTACCAATTTGAAGTCTAAAAATTAGAATTTTATTTAAATTTTCTGAGGAATAAAAATAAATAAATATCATAGTGTCGAGATGGTCTTGGAGATTGCTATATCTGAATCCAAGTACTACATCTGAAAAATTTATCTGTGTGACTATAGGCAAGTCAATTTCCATGTCAGATAATTCTCTTAATACTACAATATAAGAACATGAATATCTGCATTAGTAGATTGAATTCTATACCAATGATATCACAGGTCTATATCAACAAAAATGTTAGATCACTTCCCACTCTTTCTATTCTTCCTTCTTGTCTGTATCTGGGCTATATTGTCTCTTCATCATATCAATATTGCTCCTAAGTAAGAGGTTACCCTCCTGAAATCTGTAGCTCTGAGAAAACCTATGATTTTGTTTTGGGTAAAAGGTATCTCGGTGACCATTGGGACCTATCTTAATACTGTGCTTACTGTGGCAATTGTGCCATGATATACCTTGGAAACGTTTGTATGGTGTACTCTACACAGCATATGTAATGATCTGAGAATAACAGAGTTCAAGCAACCTGTACATTGCTGTCTCCTTAATGAATTGTTTGGTGTTAGGGAAGGTACCAGTAAGCTCTCCAAACATTCCCTGTCAGCAGGATGACTTGGCTGGTACCCTAATAAGGCTGCAAAAGCCAATGGACCCTTTGGCAGCTCCCAAATGCCCAATAGGGTATGTTTATAGAGCTGCCAGAGGCCCAGCCTCAGGCAGCCATCCAGAGCTCCTGCTGGCTGCTGAAACCAGTGTCAATTTCTTATTCTTATTCTTTCTCTATTCCACATTGTATACTTTTCCCTCTGCATCACAGTCAATGTGAACAATCAAAGTCTGATGTTTTGCCCCAGCAACAATTGTACTAAGGGCCAAGAGTTTATGCCCAGGTCCCATTTCTTTCTGATTTCTTCCAGATTGGAAGCAAGGGGTTGGATTTATGACCTTCCAGAGGCCTTATTTCCAGGTCTCAGTGACATATTTGTTGCCATTCATTCTGGCAAACTCAAAAAAGAGGAAAGAGTGACAAGGATAACTGCTCTGCTCCCTCTAGTAGACAGGGAATAGATAATATCTTTGAAATTCTAGCAAAGAGTTGAAGGAACACTCAGGTCATTCCTTCAGCTGTAACTGACTCAAAGATGGGTGAAACTTTGGTAACTAGACAGAAAAGGAAGACATTTCCTACCAATAAATTGCTTTTTAGAATTCAGCAAAATCTTTCTGATCTCAGTTGAATTAATACATCCCTGCATACAGAGAGTTGCTGCAGTACAGAACAGCTAAGTGACATATTAGACATTGGCTAAAGGTTGTTTTAATTTTGTGTAACAGTTTAATGTTTAATTAGTTGAAGCTTGCATGGCCATTTGTTTACTAATATGGGAACATTATTCTTCTACTTTACCAAGGAGAGGCTTAATATCTATCCTCATTTCCATGAGTGAAAGTTGAACTGAATGTGTAATTAAAGGACCTGGATTTGAATCGCAGCTTTGCTTTCTACTCCTGAATGAGTTGAGATAAAACACTCTCCATTCTCTAAACTCTCATCTGCAAAATGAAAGGGATGAGGAGATGGTTTTTAATATTTCTTTTTCCAGTTTTAAATCTTTTGTTTCATGATTTGACTTGATCATTGTGGTGCTTTCAGTGAAGCATCAGACCCAGCAGGTCTTTTCTAGAACTTGTATATTCTCTGGGTTTGCAGAGAAAGGTGGATAATAGGAAAGGAGAGGGACCCAGAAACATTGTTATTTGTACATAGAAGGACTGACGAAATGATCAGAAAACTTGTCCCACCATGGAGTGAATTTTTGTGCACCAATTCTCTCACCCATTCTCCCTAGTAATAAAAAGGAGGCAATAAAAAGAAGTCAAAATGCATTTGTCCCAGACTGGATCCATTTACTATAGATTATATGATATTTGAGCCTCATTTTTCATCTTTTCTATTGTGTCATAGATTAGATTACTAACAAAAAGTCAGGGAGTAGTTTAGCCCCTTCCAGGCCTTAGGGTTCATTTTCTAAGGTTAAGTACAGCTTGGTTCTTGCTGGTCTCATAACTACTGTTATCCTTGTCTTTTCTATTCAGTCACGACTGCAGCGATGCTGGGGATTAATGGAGCAATGGAGCTGCTTTTCAAGGTTATCACCCCTTATTCCAGGAAACACACCAGGATTATCAGGTACTGAGAAGATAGCTACTTAGCCTACATAAAACCATATCATGTTCTCTTGCTATTCAATTGTTTCAGTCCTGTCCAGCTCTTCATGATTCTATTTAGGGTCTTCTTGACAAAGATACTGGAGTGGTTTGCCATTTACTTCTCTAGCTTATTTCATGCATGAGGAAACTGAAGTAGACAGGATCCATTCAACTCCCCAGAGTCATGTTTGACCAGATTTGAACCTCAGACAGGTTAGTCTTCCTGACTCCCAACTGTGTACTCTATCTACTGCATTGCCTAGCTGCCCTACCATGTCTAGGTGGCCATATGTCCAAGTAAAATGGAGATACACTCATGGAATTTCCAGTGTGACTTGGAGATTCCTTCTTGTCCCTCTGAAAATACACTGAAACATCATTGTTCTATCCTATGAAACTTCCAGACAGAAAAGACAACGTAAGAAAGCCAGGCTACTCCTCAGCTTCCAATTTATTCTTTTCTTATTTTGTTTCAAAAGACAGCATAGAAATGACTTGGAAAGATGCCAAGTACCATAAGATCAGCTGCATAAGCCAGCCCAATTTCTGAGATGTGATCTGGGTCATGTAATAGCCCATCATGGCTGTATGCTGGTAGGTGAGATGCCATTATAATGGAAAGATGGATTTCTCTGCTTATTCTTTCTGTACCTGGTTTGCAAGAGTAGAGCAAGTTGCAATGTTAAAAAAGAAGATGGCTGGGCACAGAAGCTTTACAGATATTCTAAGCCATTAGAATCAATCATTCTTGGGAGTGACTCATAGAGGACCTTGAAAGAATATTAGAAGAAATTCAGCCAATTTCCAAGATAGATGGAGTAGTTTGAAAAGTTGCATTTCCATGCTCAGGCGTGTTATTTTTGATGTCCTTACATTAATCTTGGACTCATTCTACCTGGTTATTTTGTTCCTGAGCCACCATAGCTCTGCCAGCGCCTATCTATCCTTACCTAAATCCCTTTGTGTTGTTTCCTAGGGCAAATAAGCCTGCATCTAAAACTCAGACTGGGCTAAGATCTTCTAAGGAAAAGGCAGTAGTGAGAACTGAATACGAGAATAAAGGTTATCATGGTAATGGGAATATGGGAGAATATAAGGCACAGAGTTAGATGATGGGGCTGTTGAGCCCAAAGAAAGTTTCTTAGGTTTTGAATAACATTCCTGTATTTTTAGACTGTCTTGTAAAAATATGGGCTGGGTGATGTAGCCTATGAAACATTTCAAACCATATGTCCTTAATGGCTTGTTACCTTTACCATCTAGTCCCAGATTTCAGTTTAATAGTCACCGTGTACAGCAGCCAACCTGAGATGTTAAGCATTGGTTAAAAGTCACTTAGTTTTTATTGCAATTTAAAGTTTAATTAGATGGAATTTGAGTAACCATTTGTTTATTAAATGGGAGTCTTAGCCCTCTACTTAACTCTGTCTTTTTCTTTGAAGGCTTAACATCCATCCCACTTAATTTTATTTGTTGGATTAACATTACCAATCATTCACATTTATATCCCTCACCAAAGTTTACAAAGCTTTTTCATTATAACTCCATCAGAATGGTGGGGTTACCCATTGTACAGATGGGGATATTGAAACTCAGAGATATTAAGTGACTTGCCCATAATCATGTAGAAACTACCACTGCTAGGGTTAAACACTGATCATTTGACTCCTGATTTTAAGTCCTTTTCTTTTTGTGCTGTTGAACTGCTGGACAAGTTCTATAACAAGAATAGTTTGTCGATCAATAAGCATTTATTAACTACATATTACAAGCCAGGTACTATTTTACTCAACTCTGTAGCTCAGAATTCTCCAAAGTTTTATTGAATTCCAGAATTATGGGCAGAGGCTATATCTGTTTTATGGATGAGAAATACATACAATTCAATTCAACGAATATTTACTAGACCACTATTCTATGCAATCATCATAGATTCTGGATATGCACACACACACACACACACACACACACACACACAAAATAGTACTTGTTCTTTAGGAGCTAACATTCTGAAGAGTATAATACAACTTTTCCAAGTAAGTATTGTAACTGAATGTCCACAAAACAAGGGTTAGGGAAGAATCTGGAACTAGAGGTTTTTAGATTCATAGTCCCATAACTTCCTTTCATTTAAGCAAATCTAGAAATTTCCCTCAGTTGTCCTTAAACAAATGGACATAAGGCCTTGTTTGAGAGACTGTTATAGGGAGGAGAAGGGGGTATAAAATTCCATTAGGTACTAAAAGCCCTCTCTAATGTCCTCTTCCAAAATATAACAGCCTGAGCTCCAGTTATTCAGGAATTTGTCTCTCTCTCTCTCTCTCCTTCCCCCCTTCCTTCCCCTCTCTCCCTTTCTCCCTCCACTCCCTCTTTCCTTCCTTTCCTCCTTCCCCCCCCCCTCTGACTCTGTCTCTCTATCTCTCTGTGTGTCTGTGTCTGTCTCCATGTGTGTGTCTCTCTCTCTTTCTCTCTGTCTCTTTGTCTGTCTCTGTATGTCTCTCTTCCTCTCTCTGTGTCTGTGTCTATGTCTCTCTGTGTCTGTGTCTGTCTGTCTGTCTCTGTCTCTGTCTCTCTCTTTCTCTCTCTCTCTCCCCCCCTTTCTTAGAGATTGCCAGGCTTTGTGCCAAATGACTTTTTTTGTGGAGATTAAAACTGTCCCACTTCTCTAGCATGAGACTAAAATTAGTTATGCAGCTGTTCTCCACTGAAGCACTGCCCCTAGTTCATCTTTAGGGTAAGATTTATGATTAAGGCACTGACTACACACCTTTAAAAGAGAAAGAGATACAAAGGCCTAGGATACCACCCTCTGAGGCTGCATTCCAGGCCAGCTTACTGACAGCCTACATGATGAACATACAGATTTCTTTTCCCCCACCCATATACTCACCTGCTTCTTCAACCTTATTGCTCATGCAAGCAGATCCATGTCATAAAGAATTGAGAAAGAGAAATCTCAGAGGAAGGTTTCAAGGCAGATAAAATCTACACTTCAATAATGGGCCTTAAACACGTTTCTGAGTGTAGTACACATGGGCACACATGTTTACACACACAAATACATATATACATATATCCATTCCCACCTAAGTATGAATGAAATGAGGAAGTGACCAATATGAATTGTTAAATAATAACTATACATCACACATTGGCAGCCTGTTTCTTCCCATATCTTATTCTTATTTCATTGTTTTATGGAGATGACCTAGGATTCTCAAGGTGTTAACAGTAAAACATAATTCAGGAATGCCCTATTAAATTTAAAAGCTTCAAATTTAAAAGGCTTCAAAAATAATCCTAGTGTTAGGAGCATATGCCAGTTTTCTTCTATACATATTTACACATTTATCATGCTACACAAGAAAAATCAGATTAAAAAAGGAAAAAAAGAAAGGGGAAAAAAACAAGCAAATAACAAATGCTATGTTGTGACCCACACTCAGTCCCCACAGTTCTTTCTGTGAGTGCAGATGGCTCTTTCCATCACAAGATTATTCAAACTAGCCTAAATCAACTCATTGTTGAAAAGAGCCACATCTGTCAAAACTGATCACCATGTAATCTTGTGGTTGCTATGTACAATGATTTCCTGGTTCTGCTCACTTCACTTAGTATCAGTTCATGTAAGTCTTTCCAGGATTCTCTGAAATCAGCCTGTTCATCATTTCTTATAGAATAATAACATTCCATTACATTCATATACCATAACTTATTCAGCCATTCTTCAATTGATGGGCATCCACTCAATTTCCAGTTTCTTGCCATTACAAAAAGTGCTGCTACAAACATTTTTGCACATGTGGGACCCTTTCCCATATTTATGATCTCTTTGGGGGTATAGGCCCAGTAGAGATACTGCTGGTCAAAGAGAATGCACTGTTTGATAGCCCTTTGGGCATAGTTCCAAATTGCTCTCCAGAATGGTTGGATCAGTTCACAATTCTACCACATATGTCAGTTTTCTAAGGATAAGCCCAGAAATACTCCTTATAAGGTTTTCTATGTAGTGAAAATTTATTTATTTATTTATTTATTGCCACTAGCTATTGTTAAAGACTATCCACTAGGTAAGAGAAGGGCTATGAACTTTGTTGGTGGAGGAAGTTCTCATAATGAGGAAACCATAGATGTCTGAAGTTTTGAATTAAAGAATGTTTAGCTTTTAAAGAAATTTATATATATTTAATTCTCATTTTATGGTAGTCTCCATATGGAAAAATATAGTTTGAGACAGACCAAGTCTATTTTGTTCTTATCTTTTCTTCTTATTACTTTCTGATCAAAGGTCTATAACATTTTATTCTTGCCCAGTTTCTATTGGTACTCATCCTCATTAGGATGTCCCAGTAATGTCCAGAACTGTCCCAGTGAAAAGTTTATTCACTTAAAATTACTTTTTCTGCCACCCACTAAGGCTAAAGTGGGAGGTGATAGAAGTGAAATAACTTTTTCTTTCAGTTTTTTCAGATGTTGAAAAAGCAAGAGTCTCGCTATTCAGGTTCAAACAGAACTATTCTTTTAGGTGGCCCATAGAATCCTCAAATGATGACATCTACAGCATATTAAGTTCATGGAAATCAAAGCTGGAAGAAACTTTAAAGTATTCTATTCCAATGCCAATGTTACTGGTAAACAAACAAACAAACAAACAAACAAACCTGATTCTAGAGAAGGTTAAATCCAAGGTCCTAGAGATAATAAGTTGGAGGGCATGGATTTGAATCTGGCTCCTCTGAATCAAATTTTGCTTTCTTGCTATGTTATCACCTTTTTGTCCTTTGCTCATAATTGTTTCCCACTGTCTCTTCTCAGGATTTTAGCTTGCCTTAATTTTAAATATACATCCAGATGATATCCTGAAGGTCTGGTTCATATTGACTGAAATAATAAAATTTTAACTACATGGGAAAATGAGAGCTATATGTAATCCATGATAATAATGCTGTGATGAGACACCTATATTTGATAGTACAGCAGATGCTTCTGCTGAAAGTGGAATCAAAGATCTGACTCCTTTCCAGTTGCCCCATTCACCTTCCAGCTCAACTTGTATTTAAACTGGTCCTTCATTTTACTTTTGTTTCTAAAAGTATGCTTTGGAAATTACATGATTTCAGCATGGATGATAATTTAGAGAGCTGAGAATTGAATTCTGAGGCCTGTCTACCACTGGCTTGTTGTGACCCAAGATTATGTCCTTGCTCTGTTTCTACTTCAATGTCTTGACCTCTCAAAGCAAACAGAATACTAGCTGTTCTCCCTATACTCCTCAGGGCTTTCTGAGTGTGCTTGATAGAATGAATTTCAATCAGGCTTTTTGAAATTCTTAAAAAAGAATGCAGTATCCTTTAGATCATTATGTCTTGAGGGCTCTTTTTAATCTTACTGATCTCCCTTGCCTCATAAACATTTTATTTTTATCAGACATAGACTGGATCACCTAGAAAATGGGCAAAATTCTAATATCTGATATGTCCTTTTTGGACCCTGGTTTTTTGTGTAGTTGTCATGATTTTAATTTCCTAGAAGAGGAACTTCATATGGTCTGACTATGGTCTGCTCATTCCTTGCCAGAATACATGTATTCTCCATGGACCATCCCTCCACATCCCAGGAACTCAGGGCCATTATGATCTCACCTGTCTAGAAAATCATGTCTCTGGTATTTTGGGGCCTTCCCAAGGTCCCCTGGCATTTCTAACAAGGCCTCACCCCATGGTGTACTTTACTCTCACTGAGTCATCCTTGAGAGGACTGTCTGATATGGAGCTGGTGAGAATGGAAAGCTATGTGCTCCAGAACAATCTTCTGAACCACAAGAAGTGATTGATATGTCAGGCCTTTTGCAAACCTCATAAGCAAATTCTTCATATTATTACCCCCTGTTCCCTCTCCTGTTCTTTAACCCAGTGGCTATCCATGATAAAAATAGTGTTAAGAGTATCATAATTACCCCTGTACTTTAAATGTACTGAACATTTGTGGCATTTGGAGTTTGCCTTAAATCTAGAATGATGGAAGAAGTGCTTGTCTAACAGTTCTTTGTAAGAGTCTATCAAGAGTTGCTCAGACTTATGGGACCTTTGAAATTGTATAGGCTGAGTCCTTCATCTTATAGATGAGGAAGCTGACACTCAGAGGGGTAAGATGATTTATGCAAGGACACACAATTAGTTAATAGGATAGTAATAAACCAGTAATACCTTCCTTTATATTTTACACCTTGGTATTCTCTCATATAATTAGTGATTATTTATTTCAATTAAGAGTCTTTCAATGAAATTTCTTTTGGTAAAGTCTGTGATACTGGCAATAAGCAATTATCCTTACACTTTTAATCCATATTCCTGCTCTATTATCTCTGCAAGTATTAGCCATATCCAGGGGAGGGAGAAATATGTCACACAGATAGATCTAGCTCACTCTGATACAGTGGAAAGAGAACTGACTCTAGACTCAGAGAAGATTATTGTTCAGCAGTTTATTCATGCTTGACTCTCCATGACTCTATTTGGGTTTTCTTGGCAAAGATGCTGCATTGGTTTGCCATTTGTTTCTCCAGGGCATTTTATAGATGAGAAAACTGAAGCAAAAAGCATTAAGTAACTTGCTCAGGGTGACATAGCTAGTAGTTGTCTGAAGCCAGATTTGAACTCAGCATGGTGTCTTCCTGACTCCAAGTCTAGCAATTTATCTATTGTACCACCTATCTGCCCTTGGAGTCAGAGGATTAGGGTTCAAATCTTGCTTCAAACATTTACTACCAGTGTGACCTTCCCTGGACATCAGCTTTGTCATCTATACAATGAGAGGATTGGATATATTGCTGATGGCCTTTTCAGCTCTACTTCTTTTTATATTTCCTGAAAGGAACTATGGATTTGGAATCAAAGAATCTGGGTGAGAATCCTTGTTCTGCCACCATGTTACCATGGACAAATTAGTGAACTTCTCTGTGCATCAGTTTCCTCATCTGTACAATGAATTGATTTGATAAGATAATTCTTAAAGATCCGTTATAGTTCTAAATTTAGGGTCTTTACCACTGCCATAGTATCAAAGAATCATAGAGTTTTAGAACTATCATTAATTTTTTTTCTTTTTTTGTCTTTTGTGAAGCAATTAGAGTTAAGTGATCTGTCTAGGGTCACACAGCTAGGAAATATTGAGTGTCTGAGGTCAGATTTGAACTCAGGTCCTCTTAACTTCAGGGCAGATGCTCTATCCACTGCACCATCTACCTGCCCCAACTCTTAAAAATGTCAGCGAACCTAGGGGTTTTCTAGTCTAACATTTTCACCACTGACTGCATTAATGCATGAATACTGCTTACAACATTTCTCAAATTTGACTGTTAAGTCACTTTTTTAACATCTCCAATGACAGGAAACTCACTCCCTCTTAAAGTGGCTTATTTGGTTTTCAGATATCTTTAAATTTTAGAGACTTCTTTAATGGCTTGATCTAGGATCTACTTTTTGTGGTCTCCATGCATTGGTCATGGTTCCCTTGTCCACAAACAAAAAGAATGAGTCTAATTTCTCTTTCTCATGTAATAAATATAATTCTCCTTTCTCTGTCCCCGGTCTTTCCTATGACCAGTTGATTTGTTCATTTAATCAATTAAGCTGTATTTAGCAAATAGTTACTATGCACCAGATACCATGTTAGATGCTATTGATACAGATCCAAAAAAATGAAACAATCTCTACTCACGAGGAAGTCTCTTGCTTGCTTTGTGGGTTAATTTTGCCATTTGGCAAATTAATTGGAGTTAAGTGACTTGCCTAGAGTCACCACACAGCTACTATGAAGTGTCTAAGGTCAAATTTGAACTCAAGCCCTCTGGATGGCAAGGATAGTGCTCTGCCAACTATGCTATCTAGTTGCCCCACTGAAACTTATATTCTCTATGTATATTTTTGCTTTGGAGTTTTTCATTGTACTACTCTTTTGGACATACTATAATTTACCAAAGGTTTTTGATCAAATAAGATAATATTTGCAAAAAGTACATAACTGTGCTTGGCATATAGTATACATTATATAAGTATTTATTCCCTTCTTTTCTCTTCCCTTTAAAAATCAGTTATACTTTTCTCAAGGAAGGTGAGCAATATCTCACCCCAACCCTCTTGAATTTTTAGTCTCCTTTTTTCCCAAGGGATCACACCTTTGTTGTCCTTGAGTTTTCAAGTTAACTCAATTGAGAGTAGAGACATGTTACCTTTGACTGTCAAGTATCAATACCCAGAGGGACCACCCCATGGCAGGTGCACTTCCTTTTCAAGTATGATCTTAGGAAGAAAGTTCCTTTAAACTCAAATTTTATGATTCCATGATGCAAATTCTGAGAGCCTGCTCTCAAATTAACTAAATGTAAAATAATAGAATGGTTAGTGCTCAAAGTTCTTGCTGTAACTAACCAGAATAATATAAGAAAGGCTTCACTTTTTTTGGATGGCATGGGAAAAGAAGACAGGGAAAACTGACTATTATATAAAGATCAACTTATATGATCACTTGGCATTTGTGGCTATAAATAAGTGTTATTTTAAGTTGATTAAGTGACTTTCAGATGAAAGTAGGTCAGAGGGAGCCAGGTTTTGTCCCTCAATGAGTTAAAATGGCAGGTTTAATGGAAGTAGTTCTTTATTTCCAACTGAAGATCAATGAAATGAGGTTAAATTTAGAAATTCTGTTGATGTGCTTTTATAAGGGACTGTGAAATTTGGGCTGTAATATTTTTGGGGTCATTTTTAGATTCTCAGACTTGACTTATTTGGAATTCAAAAATATTCAAAGTTGAGTTTAATTCAATTCAACAAATATTTAATTCCCAGTGATGTTCAGGACCCTGAACTAGGTACTAGGAATACTAAAAAAAAAAAAAAACAAAACAAAAAAAAAAACAGTTTATTCCATCAAATAGCTTATATACTACTCAGGGGATAAAAGTGGGTAAAAATATAGTACAAGAAAAATTGAGAAAGCAACAACATAGTGGGAAAGAGCATAATTGGGTAGAAGAAAGGATACGCAGTTAGGAAGGCATTTTAGGGAGTGTAAAGCAGAAACTGAACCTTTTAAGAAGATCACAATTCTGAAAGGCAGAAATCAAGAGAAATTATGCTCTGGTTAGGGAAAACAGTTTGTATGAAACCACAGAGAAAAACTGCTGTTGAGTTCAAGAAATATCTAGTATTTTAGCAGTCTGCTATATAGAGTATTTTAAGGGAAGAAATATGAAATAAAAGCTGGAAAGTTAGGTTGGAGTGAGATTATGGCAGGCTTTAAATGTCAGGTATAAGGAGTTTATATTTCATCTTATAGGTGATGGAGAGACACTGAAAATTTTAGCAGAGAATCCATATGATCAGATAAGCACCTCAGGGAGATGATTTTGGTAGTAGTATGAAAAATGAAATGGGGAGGGTCAAAGATGAATGTTTTTGTCTATTTAGAGGGCTGGAAGGTAGAACAAAAAGTTCCTTACTTTCATATAAATTGACTCAAAAGTCCAACAAACTTCATTTCCCATCAGTAAAACTCTTTGGATTCTACTCTACTATTATCAAGCTTCTGGAGTGAACCTTCCCTTCCACCTATCTCCATCTCCAGCTTTTTAAGCTTCCTTTTCTGTATTGTCTTCCCCAATTAGATTGTAAACTCCTTATGTGCAAGAATTATATTTTTCTCATCTGTAGCCCCAGAGTTTAGCACAGTGCCTGGCACATAGTAAGTGCTTAATAAATCTTTATTGTACTTATTGTAAAGCAATGATGCTATTTAGTAGTTTCTTTTTTTCAGAGATAGGAGTAAAGCAGGAGAGCTTGGATCAAGATATAGGGGACTTTGAGAGGAAAAGAGGAAGGTCATATTAAATGGAGGCTATGAAAGAAGTGAAGCATACAGCAGGAAGGGACATTGTGTAGCCCTCAAATATAAGACTTTTTATTTCACCTTTTTATTTTCACCTGAAAACTGGGGAGTGACTTGCCCATGGCTATATAGCTAACTAGTAACAAAAGTGAGGCTAGAACAGATTACCTGGCTCCCACATCCATTGACTTTATTGCAATATCAGACTATAGTTTGGATATGTTATTTTACATTAAAAAAAGTACATATGGGTAAATGAGGGGGATTAAGCACATAAAATATAAAGGACAATGTAAGTAGAGACAAGGAGATTTGGGGAGGCAGGAAGCTGTTTTGGGTTTCTGTTTCATGTAGGTTGAAATGATTTGTCTCTGAAAATGGCCTTCTCTAATCATAGTAATCATCATCACACATAATAAAGTCGATTTTATGTGGCATGTTTCAGGCTAAATGAATCACAAAAAATTCTTCTCAGAGTTAGTACCAAAGCCCCCAAATTGTATGATGCTATTATGGAGTTAAATAATACAGTGGCAGAGTTATAATAATAAAGGGTAAAAGGGAAAGAGAGAAATGATAAGGAGAAGGCAATGGAAAAAAGAGATGTTGCTGAAACAAGATCAAGAGTCAATGAGGCAGAGAGGCAGGGAAGGCGGTTCCAGATGGCAGGAGCAGGCTAACGCTATACAAACACCAGCCCCAGTCCCACTCCCACTCTGAGCTGGCAGGCAGAAGGGCACACACTGTACTGCCATCTTTGGTTAGCTTTATGCATTACAGATCTAAATAGCCTCAGCAGACAAAACTGCAATTCCAGAGAGCCAATACAAACAATCATTTTTATAACTGCAAGAAACAGGAAACTCGGAGTTTAGAGGATACATGTAAAAATGTTTTGCAAACAATAAAAAGTAGAGATTTTTTCCTTCATTTCCTTTTCTTTGTATCCTAATGTCTAGCACTTTGCCTTATATTTTTAAGTTATTTAATAAACAATTTTGATTTCTTATCATGCTCTTCCTCTTCATCATTATTATCATCTTCATATTTTAAGGATCTATCATTTTATAAATCTGTATTTCTTCAACCTCCCTGATGTGATTGAAAAAAATTAATCAACTGGAGGACTACCTCCTGGTGACAAGACTCTCTAGGCTTGGCTAAGTAGGTCCTTAGATATTGGACTCACAGTTTGTGATTATTGCTCCATCATTTATTATCTCCCATTTTATGTAGCTTTTGTTCATAGGGTATTCTTGGCAAAGATCCTGAAATGGTGTGCTATTTCCTGCTCCAGTATTTCCTCATTTTCAGATGAGAAACTAAGGTAAATAAGAAATAAGTGACTTGCCTCAAGTCACACAGCTATTAAGTGTCTGAGGTCAGATTTCAACTCAGATCTTCCTGACTCCAAACCCCATGCTCTATCCACTACATTACTTAGCTGCCCACAGTCTTATCAGAGAGTGTGTTCAGAATATATATATTATTCAAAATTCCTGTATACTAAAATGAAACATTGGAGTAGTACTAAAGTTTCTCCATCTATAAAATTAGAAATGTGGACTATAAAGCCTTCAAGAACTCTTCTGAGTATAAATCTATGATTGTAAGATTTTTTTTTATTTCAGTGCTAATTTGTAACTATTGATGATGATGATGACAATTCTAGCCTTTCTGTGGAGTGGAAGAATCTAGTATTGACTTCCAAGATCAAAGTAGTGATTCAGACAAATCACCTAAATTGAATTGCTTTAGAATTTTGCTAGCTTAAGCTGCAAGGAATTCATTGAAAAATCAGCTTATGTGTCAGTGGCCCTTCTTCAAAATAGAGATGTAAATATAAGAGATTGTCCAATGAGTCTAGCCCTTATGAGCTTATGCAGAATGTTTGGCTGATACAATCCCCACTTGCACTTTAGAATATACAAAGATATTCTATAATAGGTTTTCTTCCATTTAACCACATGGTGATGAATAGCCTTTTTGATAGGCTAGAGAATCAGCATTGGAGTTCATTCAAAAGGAAAGAGGCAGCCTGGGCCTATCCCAAGGAACTTTTTTTTCCTGCTTGATGTGTACAAGTGAAGTGGCAAGGTTTCAGATCTTTCTATTCCCACCAGAGATACAATGATGTAGCCTGTGATCAAATGATACTATAATAGCTTGTCACTTCCTTCTCCCCCTTTGCCGCCCACCTCACTTTTAAGTGAAAGATATTGGAAATAGCTATGGCCTTGTAAATTTCAAAATGTCCTTAAAAGAAGCCATTAGAAACAGTATCTATTTAAAACCAACAGCAAGCATTATTTGTAATGGAGAGAAACTGAATGCATTCCCTGTAAAATCAGGGATGAAACAAGAATGCCCATTATCACCACTATTATTCAACGTTGTACTAGAAATGCTGGCTTTTGTAATAATAAAAGAAAAAGGCATTAAAGGAATTAGAATAGGAAATCAGGAAATAAAACTATTACTCTTTGCAGAGGATTTGATAATATATTTGGAGAATCCTAGAAAATTATCCAAAAACCTACTGGAAACAATTCACACACAGCTTTGGTAAAGTTACAGAATATAAAATAAACCCATATAAATCATCAGCATTTCTATATATTATTGACAAAGCCTATCAGCAAGAGATAGAAAGAGAAATTCCATTTAAAATTACTGTAGCAAAATAAATAATTTGAGTCTACCTGCCAAGACAAACCCAATATCTATATGAACATAATTTAAAAAAAAAACCACTTATCACACAAATAAAGTTAGATCTAAACAATTGGAAAAATATCAATTGCTCATGGGTAGGCCGAGCTAATATATTAAAAATGATAATTCTGCCTAAATTGATTTATTTGTTCTGTGTCATACCAATCAAACTGCCAAAAATATTTTATGAACTAGAAAAAATAATAACAAAATTCATTTGGAAGAGCACAAGATAAAGAATGTCAAGGGAATTAATGAAAAAAAAAATACAAAGGATGGTGGCTTAGCAATACCAAACCTAAAACTATATTATAAAACAGCAGTCATTAAAACTTGTTACTGGCTAAGAAATAAATAAAATGGTAGATCAGTGGAACAGATTAGAAGCATACAACACAATAATCAAGGCCTATAATAATCTAGTATTTGATAAACTTTCAAATTCCAGCTTCTGGAAAAAGAACTCTTATTTGGCAAAAATTTCTGGGAAAACTGGAAAATAATATGATAGAAACCTGGCACAGAGGTATACCAAAATAAGGTCAAAATGGATACATGATTTGGGCATAAAGGATGATACCATAAATAAATTAGAAGAGCAAGGTATAATTTACCTATCAGATCTTTGTAGAAGAGAGGAATTTATGACCAAAGAAGAACTAGAGAACATTATGAAAGGCAAAATGAACAACTTTGATTACATCAAATTAAAAAGTTTTTGTATAAGCAAAATCAACAGAAACAAGATTAAAAGGGAAGTATAAAGCTGGGGAAAAAAATCTTTACAGCCAGTGTTTCTGATAAAGGCCTCATTTTTTAAATATGTAAAGAACTGAGTTAAGTTTATAAGAATGCAAGTCATTCCTCTATTGATAAAGTCAAAGGATATGAACAGATAATTTTCAGATGACAAAATTAAAGCCATTTATAATTATATGAAAAATGACAAATCAGTATTGATTAGAGAAATGCAAATTAAAACAACTCTGAAGTACCACCTTACACTTCAGATTGGCTAAGTTAATAGGTAAAGATAACGATAAATGTTGGAGGAGATGTGGGAAAACTGGGACACTAATGAATTAATGTTGGACCTTTCTGGAGAACTATCTGAAACTATGCCCAAATGGCTTTAATACTGTGAATATCCTTTGACCCAGGTACACCATTACTGGATCTGTATCTCAAGGAAATCATAAAGAAGGGAAAAGGACCCACATGTGCAAAAATGTTTGCAACAGCTCTTTTTGTAGTAGCAAAGAACTGGAAAAGGAACGAATGCTCATCAGTTGGGGAATGGCTGAACAAGTGGTATATGGAGGTAATGGAATATTATTGTTCTATTAAAAAAATTGGTGAACAAATTTATTTTAGAAAAACCTGGAATAATTTACACAAAATGATGCTGAGGGAAACAAGCAGAATCAGGAATACATTGTACATAATAGCAAGAACGTGTGATGATCAGCTATGAAAGACTTGGTTCTTCTCAGTAGTTCAGGGATCCAAATCAATTCCAATAGACTTTGAACAGAAAATGCCATCTTTATCCAGAAAAAGAACTATGGAGATTGAATATAAATCAATACAGGCTATGTTCACTTTTTTCTGTTTTTTTTTTTTCTCTCTCCCATAATTGTTCTGATTTTTCTCTCTCAACATGATTCATAAAGTAATGTATATTAAAATAAATAAATTAATTAAAAAATAAAATTCACTTGTAAATCCTCAAAAAAGAGAAAGAAAATTTCAAATGGGTTAATTTATATAGGTCACTTTACATACTCAAATATTATATAATCAAATCAGTTTAATTTTGAAATACTTTATTGAAAACATATAGTTTTATAGCAGGTTTCTCCAATAAAGGCCTTTTTCTGGAATATCTAAGAAACAGACAAATTTATAAAAATTAAAAGTCACTCTGATCAATAGTCAAAAGATATGAGCAAACTTTTCAAAAGGAAAAAAATCAAAGCTATCAATAGTAAAATTTAAAAAATTTTCTGTCACTACTGAATAAATAAATACAAATTAAAATAACTCTTAAATATTACCTCACACCTATCAAATTGTCTCATGTGACAGAAAAT
Organism: Myrmecobius fasciatus; assembly: GCA_023553655.1. Lineage (NCBI taxonomy): Eukaryota > Metazoa > Chordata > Mammalia > Dasyuromorphia > Myrmecobiidae > Myrmecobius > Myrmecobius fasciatus. Next base: position 107,227 of record JAJPUD010000607.1, on the reverse strand, counting down.
AAAAATAATAAATGCTAAAGGGAATACGGGGTAAAAATGTGACACTAATGCATTGTTTATAGAATTGTGAACCAGTCCAATCTTTCTGGAGAACAACTTAGAACTCCACAAAAAGGATTATAAAACTGTGTACATCCTTTGACACAGCAATACCATTGCTAGATATGTATCCAAAAGATGTCAAAGAAAAGGGAAAAAGGACCCATTGCACAAAAATATTTATAACAGCTATGTTTAGCATGACACATAATTAGAAATAGAGGCAGTCCATCAATTGAAGAATGTCTGAACAATTTTTGTGGTCTATGACTTGTTTTGGAATAATATTATAGTATAAGAAATAATGAGCAGGATGTTTTTAGAAAAAAACTTGAGAAGACTCATTTACTGATGTAAAATTAGGCAAATGAAACGAAGTATAGGAGAACACTGTACACAGTAAAAGCAAAATTATAAGAGTGATCAATTGTGAAAAATTTAGTTGCTCTGATCAAAACAGTGATCCAAGACAATTCCAATGGATCCATAATGAAAAATGTCATCCATCTTCAAAGAGAGAACTGAACTCTGAATATAAAGTGAAACATACTTTAAAAAAAAAAAAAAGCCGTTATGAAGTCTAGGAGTAGATTCCATGCTAGGTTTTTGCAGCCAACCAATCTAGCATTGAGAGGCTCCCATGAAGTATTTGTGTGTCTCTTTTCTAATACTTTTGGTTTGAACACCTGCTCTGACGTCTCCTTCCACTCCCCATCTTTTAACTTTTAATGCTCAAGATCCATTTAACCAATCAATATCAATTAATTTTTATAAGAAGCGTATTTACTTCAAAGTTATATCAAGAACACACACATTTTCCTCATCTTAATTCATGGGGACAGTGGATTTAGACAGAGCATTGGCCCCAACAAATTCATATCCAAATGTAGGATAACTGTTGGATGAGTTCTCATATTAGTCACTTTTGAACTGGGTCTTGAAGGTAAGGATTTATTCCCTGGAACATTGATATTCTACTGACTGTAAAACCAATAAGGATTCCAATCCTAGAGTTTATGATGAGCTCACTCTATTGAATTTTTGAAGCTTACAAAGTCATAGCTATCCCTAATCTTCTTTATTTAAAAGCAGGAAAAAGAGACATAATAATGACAGATGAAAAAATAAGTTTATGCATGTGTGAACTATGTTATAGTGATTGTAGTAGGGTGAGAAAGTAAAGTCCTGAAGCCTCTTCTTTCATCAATGGTTTATTCCTTGCTTTCTCACTTGAACAGTCAGGCAGAAAAAGCTGGTGGTCCACAGAAAAGTCCTGAGCTGACTTGTACCTTTTAAATGTAGTTCAGTTCTGGCTCTGTGACCAGAGACTCCTTTTTTCCCCATCACATTATTAATGGAATAGAACCAGCTTTAAAATATCTATACATTCTACAAAATACATCTGGGGAATACATTAGCCAAGCACTTTTCACATACTCATAAAGGCTGGACTCATTAACGTACATATATATGAGCTTAATGACATGGTATTTACTGGTTGATTTTTTAATAGAAAGAGACTTGGATTTCAATCAGATTTTCCATTTGCTGACTTTGTGAACCTGGGTGAGTATCTTGGTGTCTCTGAGTTTGAATTTACTAATTTTTGAAATGGAAATAATAATTTCAGTACCTATATCACAGGATTATTTTTACAATCATATGTGATGGTACATTGAACACATTTGGTAACTCTATGGTAATATGGAAATGTTAGACAATATTAAAAAGAAATTATATTTCCAGATGAAGAGTTCTTTATATTCCATGGAATCCTGGATCAATTTCAGTTTATATCTGTTCTTGAGAATTGGCAGAAGTAATGTTTGGGAAATTTCTATATGGTTTCTTGTGACCTATGTCTTAGTCCTCTATAAATGGAAAAAATTTACCCATATGTATTATTCTAGATTAAATCCTCTTAAGATGTTTCCTCTTTAGGATCACTATTTGTACCTAAAATTGATTCTTGGAGAAGGGGGGTATCCTTCATCAACTTTTATGGCTCTTCAAGAATACCAGCATCCCCTTTAATAGAAAAAAAATCAAATTTTTCCATACAACCACAGATTATGATGAAAACTAAGCATATATTTTGTCATTCCTATGTCTTCCACTGTTCCAAGCATCTTAGAAAATATCAAAGGGCTATAAAATATGGGTCCTGCCTAAAGGAACTTACATAACAGAGATTAAGAGTGATTGCCAAGAGGGAGTGATTAATGACCATCCCAAAGATATCAGGAAATCTTCATAAAGGAATTGTGACTGTAGTTAGACCCTGAAGAACTGATAAAACTTAAAAGGAGAAGGGGAGAGATATTTCTACCTAAGAACTAAAAGAGCAAGAATAGAGATGAAAATGAGTATAGTTGGTTAAGGGACAATGAGGCCACCAGAATAATAAAATGAAAAGGTGAGCACTCAGGATAATAGTAATAACATTTATATCACATTTTAAGCTTTACAACATATTTTTAGTTGTGATAATCAAAGGAGATAATATATGTAAATTGCTTTCTGAACCTTGAAAGACTATGTAAATGTCAACTTATTTTAAAAAGATAAGTCAATTAGGTCTCAGAGAGGGTATGTTACTTGTCCATGACTGAATATAGAATCTGGATTTGAACCTAGGTTTCCTAGGCTTTTTTAAAATTTAAAAAAAAAAATTACTTGATTCTGCCTCTTTAGAGGACTTTTGGGAAATAAGATTGAATAGCAAGGGTAGTGACCCAAATTAAGAAATGAGGAAGTAGAGAAGAGAGGCAAAGTATGTTAAAACTTCTTTGACCTGTTACTACTTTCCTTTAGGGGTCTGTGGGCCTCAAGACTTAGCTTCTATTCATAGAACTCACAGTTTTTGCTGTCTATGAATTTCTGATGTCCAAACTTTGATGAATAATTGAATTCTTATTGAAGATAGAATAAAAATTTGCAGAAGTATTACCATCAAAGTAAAAGTAAAATCTAGCAAATCATTCATTGGTCCTTGAAATGTTTGTTTGATACATCTATGACTTCAATAAATGAATATGTGTTCTCAATTAACAAAAATTATACATGTTGTAGATAAAAAAAAATGGTAGAACTGAAGGCAAGAGAGATCCAGTTTGAATTCCAATTGTGATACTTCAGTAATTATGGGACTTTATTCTTGTTACCTAACTTCTCTGAATCAATCATTTCTTATTTGTAAAACTATTATAATATGTATTTTGTAAACTGAAAATTTCATGAAATAATATTTATAAAGCATTTAGCATAGTCCTAGAAACATAGTAAATGCTGAAGAAACTTCCTCCATCTCACTTTTCCTTTTCCCTCCTATAAAATCTAAATTATTAACTAGCTGTTTCTGCTATTGATAAAAAAAATTAGGAGGCTATTTTCAACATTAGCTAGAAAAAATATATAGTTCTCAATATTTGAAGATGCCAGAAAGAGATCATTCTTTGTATGCAAGTATGGCTGAAATGTCTATTACCTGAATCAATGGTCCTTTCCACGTGGTGTATCTCTACTGATTTTTGATTTGTAGCTGTAGCTATTTACAAGGTCACTTGTTGTTTAAGACCATGGCTTAAACTTAAAATTATTTTCCAAAATATATCATTTTATTTTCAATGATTGTATATGTATTCAGTGCTCTTAGTATTTTCCTTCACTTTGCTGCTTTCTGTATTTCCCCTTGCTTTATTAAGGAGTGTGGTTTGTCTACTGTGATTAGTTCTTAGACGTCTCTGTGTGATGACAATAGGTCTTCCTGTAAAAGATAGACAAACTCTTTTCCTGCCCATTTCCTATGATTTATTCCCAAATGTTACTGAGCCACAGAAATCATCCCTCCACTGAGGGCTAACTAAGCTAACCAATAATGTATATTTTGCTATAAGGAGAAAGTAATGGATAGAGTTTAGAGATGGAAATGGCAAGCCAGTATCTTTGCCAAGAAAATCCTAGGGACAGTATTGACGTGTTATGGTCCACAAGATTACAAAGAATTGAACAGGACTGAACATTGGAACAACAACCACAAAAAGATAAGATTAACAAATTGAATAGAATGTCAGTATGGGAATAGAGGTCAAAAATCTATCGAGAGAATATGACTTAGTTGAAGATGATTTTCCCCCTCTTCAGTGGAAGTTAGGAGAGCATCAATAATGGGATTTTGGTCAAATTAGAAGATGATAAACTAAAAGTGCTCTCCTAGGAGCCTGCTGGTATTTTGAATTTTTTCCTCTACAATTTTCCCCAGAAATATGGGATTTCCTGAGGATTAATCTAGGTAAACATGGAGAGACATATCACCACTAAACTGACCATCTGGTGATAACACACATGACAACTTATGAAACAGAGAAAAATACAAAATTTTTCTTAGGTGTAGCTGTTTTGTTTTGTTTTGTTTTGTTTTTTCTATAGGTTACTTGAGCAATGTTTTTCAGTGCTATGCTTAGTATAGCAAGTATAGAAAGCCAGATAGAATCATGCTGATATCTTCTAAGAGTTTGTTGGAGTATCCTGGGAGCATGGATATAGGGTAAGTGGCATCAGACTGCCAATACAGTGGGGGAGATGGCATTGGTGAAGAAGTGGACCAGAAGGATTCCTTTACAAATCAATTCTTGGCCACATTTCCCCGTATTTGTAGACTCCTCAGTCACAGAGATTTTAAAGGCTAATTTTCTATGCTTTTAAAGGCACTTTTATAGGCTTGTTTGCATTTTCTCTTTATCATGCAGAGAAAGGAGGTTTGCTTTGGAAAGGCAAAGGGATTAGAAGTGACAGAAACATTCTGGACATTGCAAAGGGAGGAGAATGCTGGGGTGGTTCACATACCCAGCTTTTTTTTTCTTTGTCTGGCTTCAGCTAAACTTTTAATGACCTAAGTGATAAGTCTTCTACTCTTCCCTGAAGACACACTTTCACCGGGTAATAAATTGTTCTACAAGAGACTGTTTCCTGTTATTTGGCCTGGACTTTTCCATCCTTAATTTTACCCTATTAGTCCTACTTACATTCTCTTGGAACAATCTAAGCAGTTTCTCTCCTGGCTTGACATTGGCTTCTAAGATCTGCATGTAGTTATCACAGCCGCACCTTTCCATCCCAGTCATCATTTGGCTGAGCCACCTCAAATTCATATTTTTTAAAAAAGAATCTCTCCTCATAAATCAGTCATTCCAATTCCTTTATCATCTCCTTCAGTCTTCTCTATGATCTTTCTAATTTGTCATACTCTTTTGGGTGCAGTGGTCAGGATTTTTGAAGATGGGCTTGTATTCATTAATAGAATGTAGGCTGTCTTTTGCTCTGTAGATTTTATAGTTGTTATGGGAGATAATGAGGGCAGCTGTGATGAAATTGGGGGAGGGGAATCTCCAGTTGAACTAAATTCAACAGAACATGGAGGGTGGGGCCCAGCTGTGCATGGCTGGATTTAAGAAGTTAGACAGCTATTGTATTTTATGTGGAATAGCTATATTATGGCAAATTTAAACTCTCTGGTTGAAATCTATACTCTGTACTTTGCTACAGAATCTCCTTGATTGCTCAACCTCAAAATTGACCTTTAGCCAGCCTTGTCCTCTAGACTTGATTGTGGTCCTGGCTTTGACCTACTGAACTACCTTTTTCCACACCTTGAGACACTGATACTGCTTCTTGTCAGTTTTGCTTCTTACCTGGCAACCCTGACTACTGACCATGACTTCTACTTCAGATATTGCTCCCACTTGACTCTTTCAAGTTCAAGATCTATATCCCTGAACTCTGGCCTTTTCTTCCTCATATTTCCAGAACTTTGACCAACTACCTATGATCTAATAACCTAATTTAAACCTCTGCCCTTCTATTTCTAGAGGTGTCTGAAGAGAAGAGAATTCCATGTGTTCATGAAGGCTTTCCATTCTACTATATGCCTTCCTGCATTTAAGTGTCTTACTTATTTTCCATCCCATACTTATTCTCTAACTGTATTCTGTATGTTTTAGCAACTTTGATTTTCTTATATAGACACATAGCAAGAGCTCTGATGCTTAACCTACAAAGCATGTTTAAAAAAGAGATAGAGTGGCACCAGTTTAGCCAAGATAAAAAAGAAGATGAAGGAAGAAGATGGTTAAGGAGTAGAAGTTTAGAAAGAATAGAGACAAGCCATGGTTAACATCAAAGTGGCAAAAGCATGGATTTCCATTCATCTATTCACTAGGGTTAATAATCAAATGTGTGAATGCTTGAATGAACTCTAATTAATCAATTAAGTAGGTCCCTCTAATGATATAATTTATATACCATCCAAACCTGTCCATAAAGTAATTCCATGTCTTTTTAAAAATTTGCCATTTAGTAGGGAGTCCATCCAATAAACATTTTTCACTTTCTTCTATAATTGCAAGGATACTATTTTAGCTTGCATCCATCATGCACTATTTGTTGCCCCTGTAGGATGCTTCTTTTTAATTCTTTGGAGCTAAATGCACTCCATATTTCCCTGCTACCTAGTACCATTGATGTAGAATTAGTATTTAAAAAAATAAGCTTTTGTTTTCATGAGAAACAAAGTCAATAAGGAGCTTTCCAATTTCCTGAAGATGGTCCAGCTACCTTATCTCCTTTTATTCAACTTGTGTACATATTTTCTCCACAAAATCCTACTCTTATGTTTCGCTGTGGTGTTTAGGTGACACTGAGTCCTCAAATATTATGCCATTACAGCATAAGCTCTGACAAGTTTTATCATGTTGGAAATGCTTCAAATATGGTCCCGGAAATATGGGATTTCCTGAGGATCGATCTATGTAAATATGGCGAGACATATCACCACTAAACTGGCCATCTGGTGATTACATACATGTGTATGTATCATGACAACTTATGAAACAGAGAAAAATGCAAATTTTTTCTTAAGTGTAGCTCTGTTTTTTGTTGGGGTTTTTTTTCTATAGAGATGGGAGAAGGAAGATAAAAAGGTGGCAGAGAATGTTAAGAATAACACACACCCTCAATTATCTCTAATTTAATTATTGGTATTCTAAATATGAGGTTCTTGTTCTTGACAAATAAATGGACATAATGGTGAAGGAGCTGAAAACATTATATTTGCCATACCTGCTATAAGCAAAAGAAAGCAAAAAGGGAAGTTGCAGCTAAATGGAAGAATTACTTTATATCCATGACCTGTATATAGACTGTACATTTATCTATAAATATATATTTAAATATCTGTAGGCCTATTTGTGTGTTTTTGTGTACATGCTGCTTGTGGAAAATAAAACTACACTAAAACAGCATTTAGAGGCAATGTGATACAATGAATAGATGACTGAACTCAGGATTCAGGAAAACCTGCATTCAAATCCCACTTCTGATACATGTCAATTAAATGACCTTGGACAATTCACTTAGCCTCTCAGTGGTGTTTCTAAATTATTGAGCAGGTGGCAGTCTGCTTTTATGAAGTTTGTTTCTTCATCAGGAGCTTCTTGGGTCAATACATACATATACACACAGACATGCACATAAATATGCACATGTACATACTCACATACTACCTTGGATAAAGAATGGTCCAGATGACTTGTAAGTAAACTTTCCAGGTTTGTGATTCTAACAGATTCAGCCTCTCAACCTCAGAAGAGGGTATGGTCTAGCACAGGAAGAGCTATTTTGGAGCTGGCAAGCTTATCCTATAACAGTTTTCTCAAAGTCATCCTTCATACCTCAACCTGAGTTGGAATGGATGTGGGTTGATAGGGCATGACTGGGTCCTGAAAAATCTATCCATTCCTATGACCTTTTTTCGGCTCCTAGAGCAACCTATCTTCTTAGTGAGACACACATTCTTTTTCTGCTTTAGAAGGTAAATTTCTTCAGTCCTCTTAGGACAAAAAGGATTTGTATTACCTGTATGACTCTCTAGGTCCCACACAAAAATGAGGAGACTATATTCACTTTTTTCTAAGGTCCCTTTGAGTTCTAAACTCTATGTCCCATAAGTTGAATCCTTTCATAGAATAGGAATCTTAGAATTTTTCTCTTCAAAACTGGGTAAACATCTCTGACAGCTCTTGTAGCAAAGGAAGGAACTCTATATTATTAAGGCAGATCATTTCACTTTGAGATTGCTTAATTTTTTAGGAAGTGTTTCCTTGCTTTGATTCTAAATCTACCTTCTTGAAACTCTTATCCAGTGTTTTGAGTTCTTTCCTCTGAGGCCAAACAAATTGATTCCATCTTCTGACAGCTTTTCAGATACTTGAAGCTTATGATGCTCCCACTTCCTTCAGCCAAGTTTCCTATGACATAATCTCAAGGCTTTTCATTGTCCTGGTCATTTTTCCCTGCATGTTCCCTAACTTATCATTAACCTCCATTAATTATGGTGCCTTGAACTGGATATAATATTCCACTTGTTATCTGTCCAAAATGGGAATAAGTGGAAGTAGCAACTCTTTTGTTCTGGAAAATGTTTGTATTATGTCTTATATTATAGCCTAAGTTTGAATTAGCTTTTTTGGCTACTGAAACAAATGGTCAGCTTGTTGAGCATATCATTTTCTAAAACTTCCTGATTTTTTTTTCAGATGAATTGATATTTCTGCTACTTTTATCCTATGATTGTGGAACTGATCTCCTTAATTGAAGTCTGATACTCTTGCATTTATTTCCTAATAAAATTAATTTTATTAAGTTTAGCCCAAAGTTCTAGAACTTATTAAGGTTCAAGACTTTTGAAAACTTTTTAGATCCTGAAACTATCATAAAACATATTATTCATCCTAACTTTAGATCATTTAAGAATGTAACATGAATATCTGGGCATGAAATAAGTCATAAGTATTTTAAGTGTTTATGATGTGCTTAACGTTGGTTAGTTGGTTGTTGTCCTTTCTTGAAGAGGAACAAAATGACATCACTAAGTTAGAGTTACAGTGTGTCTGACTGTGACTACTCAGACCAATATGGTCTTAGAATGCTCTGCTATAGGCTGGACACAAATAGTCTCCATGAACATTTTGGGTAGATTCTCTAACTTTATGTATCTTACATTTATTATAAGCTCATTCAATTTTGTTTTGCTGATAAGACCATACTACCTTCTCTGATGAGGACACACCATGTTGGGAGCTCTTGTGCCTGTGTCTCTCATGTCATATAATCAATTCTAAAGTTTTTAAGAAAGATTTGAGAATGTCCTTGTATCCCTTTTTTCTAACCACCTTGTGATGCTTACCCTTTGTGATTTCTCCATAAAATATTCTTTTTAGCAAGTGAAAATTTGGCAAAATAGCCTCTGTCCTTCAGGAACTTGCATTCTAGTGGGGGAATTATCATGTAAAAGTATGAGAATTCATACAAAATATATGAATAGTAGATGCAAGCCATTGATAAAAATATTAAATGGCATTAAATAAAGCACAAATTCCTTAGCTACTACAATGGAGACATTCTTCTAATTTGACATTGATTCACTTATGATCATTCAAAAGATTTTGCTCTTCAGTCAGTTTTCAATTTGTTTAATTGTGCTACTGGGGTATTTAGGAGTGAGGTGGAGAGAGCATGAATCCTAGAAACAGGAGGACCTGAGTTCAAACCCAGCTTTAGACATTTACTAGCTGTGTGACTCTGGGCAAATCATTTAACCCTTCGCATCTGTGAAATGAGCTGGAGAAAGAAATGGCAAACAATTTCAGTATCTGTGCTAAGAAAATCCCAAATGAGATCATAACTGAAATACTAACAACAATTGTACTATTTTCTATCCTGTATATCTCCATCTTGTCTGGAGGAAAACATTAGAGCAGATTCATGAAGTCCAGACAAAGATGCTCAGAAAACAATTTTCTAGCAATGAATATCCTATTTTGTTTTTCCCCAGATGAATTCACCACTTTTTGTTAACATTGTTCAACAGTTAATGTTAAAAGGATTGCTACTGCAGTACCCATCTTAAATCTTCTCATGTTACACAACACTAAAAGTCATTCTTAATGGTAGTTTGACTTTCTCTTCTTTTCCAAGTGCCATAGATGATGGGAATAATTTTGTTCCCCTCCCCCCCCCCCACTCCCATTCCTTTCCTGTTGTAGAGACTGTGACATTATTAGGTTTTTTTTCTACCTTTGGCAACCTATCCTTTCTGCATGGCTTGATTAAAACAAATCAGTTTGATGAATTCATGAGCAGGATTTTGGCAATACAGACCATCCTACTCTCCCAAGAAAAGTTTACAAAGTTTGTATTGTATTTAAAAATGAAATTATTTCCAGTAATTTATGTGACTTGAGCCTGATTTTGTTTATCAGCAAACATTCTGCAAATGTACATGTCACAACTGCAAAGCTATTTAATCTGTAAAACCATTTAATCCTATCAATGGGCTTGTTTAAGTAAGCATGGTCAAATCTGACAGAAACAAGAGTTTACACAACTGTCCTGCTCAACAGAGACAAGATAATGCTATGTACATCACAAAGGGTGTTCATTTGGGGATTAGATGCATTTTTTCCAGAGATCCTTATGTAAATGAGAATATCTACCTTTTTGCTATCCATACACACACATATTTATAGCTAAAGAGTTGTTGTTGTTTGTTCCCAAAGAGGACCAAAGAGGACCTTAATAACTGGGAGGTGATTCCTTGACATGCAAATGAATTTGATTTAAGTGAGGGAGGGCTGTGGAAAGTCTCCTCCCTCACTTTCTCAGGTAGAGCCATTTGAGTCCAGTAGCCTCTTTCTGGAGGAGTTGAATAGTAGGAGACTTTGAAATTTTTAAGATAAAATCTTTAACAGGTCTCACTTGGACTGAGGCAATGCCTGATCAGTGATTAAGATTAGGTAAGAAAGAAATGAGGCAAAAAATGGCCTTTTTTATCTTGTTAAAAAGAAAATCTAGGTAGAAAATCTCAGGGTTTTTTTTTTTTTTGCCAAAACAGAAACACTTGCTGGGTATGTGTAGGGTACATTCACTTGTTCAATTTGAATCAAATTTATTATAAATTAAAAACAAATTAAATTAACTTTCTAGAATGAACTCTAGTCTAAACTAATTCTTTCATTTTATTGATGAATTAAGCCTTAGAGATAAAGTGACTTGCCCAAGGTCAAACAGATACAAATGGCAGAGTTTGATTTGAACCTAGATCCTTTGATTTCCTTGTATAGCCCTCTTTACATGTAGTCAATACTTTGATAATCCAAATAAATGGTTTTTTTGGGGGGGGAGGGAGGAAGATAACAGTATAATTTAAATTTTTTGATTATTATTTGAAAATTGTCATTTTTGTTTGGACTTTTACTCTGGGTGACAAAAAATTAGGAGAAAAAGATCTAATGCTATTCTATTGATAGAACAGAAATTAATAAAATTGCACAACATGTTTCTGTTTTATCAAATTATAATCAAAGAACATTTTTCTTTTTAATACTAGTTAATCACTTTCTCTTTGCTTCCAAGTTTGGGGTGTTTTTCAGATTGGTAGAAGTGAGTTTGAAGTTAATATCTATCTCAGGAACAAAGGAATGAAATTCACTCAATATAAAAGGTCTTTGTGTTATAGAATTATATTACTAGCATATATGTAAATATATTCATGTACAAATACATGTACTTACATACATAGATATCATGAAACTATACTAAAAACAAGATGCTTGAGGACCCTAGTTAAATCTCAACTCAATTGCTTGCCTGAATGTGATATTAGGCAATCACTTAATCTTCTTGGTCCTTAATTTCCATCTGTAAAATACTTAAGTGATATCATCTGAGGTCTCTTCCATGTAAATCTATAATCCTATGATTTTTGTGGGAGAGGGAGAAGTAGGGCAGAAATGTGATTTCATTGGTATAAAGAGCTCCTGGTAAGACTTCCTCCATTGGTGCAGATCTGTGCTAACTCTGCTACTTATAATCTTAAAAAAACAAACAAACAAACAAAACAAAAACAAAAACCTTATTTAATTTTTTTTCCCTCCAATTCCTTATAAAAGCAATTTTGACATTCTTTTTTTTTCCTTCAAATTTTAACTTCCAAATTCTCTCCCTCCTATTGAGAAGGCATGCAATTTGACAGAGGTTATATATGTATACTCAATCACAAAAAACACCTATTTCAATGTCAGTTACTGTGTAAAAGAAAACAGATAAAAACCAAGCAAACCAAAAAAAAAAAAAAAAAAGGAAGTTAAAAAAAAGTATCTTGTATCTCCATTCAGCCTCTACCAGTTCTTTCTCTGAAGATGAACATAACCTTTCATCATAAATTCTACAGAAATGTCTTGGATCATTGTATTGCTGAGAACAGCTAAGTCATTCATAGTAGACTGTCATACAATATTGTTTTGGTGTATAATGTTCTGATTCTGCTCATTTCAATTTGCATCATTTCCTGTAAGTCTTGTCATGTTTTTCTGAGAGCATTCTGCTCATCATTTCTTAAAGCACAGGAGTAATTCATTACAATCATATACAACAGTTTGTTTAGTCATTCCCCAATTAATGGAATTCTTTGACATCACTAAAAAAGCTGTTATAAATGTTTTTGTACACATAGATCCTTTTCCTTTTTTAAAAATCTCTTTGTAATACAGACTACAGTAGTGGTATTGCTTGGTCAAATATGTATGTTTTTATAACCCTTTAAGCATAGTATCTTATTGCTCTCCAGAATGGTTGAATCAGTATGCAATTTCACTAGTAGTGCGTTAGTATTTTGATTTTCCCACCTCTCTCCAACATTTGTCATCTTTCTTTGTTATATTAGATAATCTGACAGATATGAGGTAGTAGCTTTGAAATACTTTAATTAGCACCTCTCACATCAATAGTGATTTGGAGTATTTTTTCATATAATATGTAGCTTTGATTACCGTGTCTTAAAATTGCTTGTTAATCTCTAACCACTTATCAGTTTAGGAATGGCTTTTATTTCTATAAGAAATATGTTTTCTCTGAATGGATGCCCATCAATTGGAGAATGGCTAAATAAATTATGGTATATGAATGTTATGGAATATTGTTATTTTGTAAGAAATGACCAGCAGGATGATTTCAGAGAGGCCTGGAGAGACTTGCATGAACTGATGCTGAGTGAAATGAGCAGAACCAGGAGATCATTGTACACAGCAATAACAATACTATATGATGATCAATTCTGAAGGATGTGGCTCTCTTCAATGATGAAATGTTTCAAAACAGTTCCAATTGTTCAGTAATGAAAGAAAGTCATATACACCCAGAGAGAGGGATATGAAATGTGGACCACAACATAACATTTTCATGCTCTCTATTGATGTTTGCTTGCATTATGTTTCCCTTCTCAGATTTTTTTTCTTGTAGATCGGATTTTTCTTGCACAGCAAGATAACTGTAAAAATATGTATGCACATATTCAATTTGTCAAGTATTTTAGCATAATTAACATGTAGTAGACTTCCTGCCATCTGTGGGAGGGATAGGGGCTGGGGGGGAAAATTTGTAACAGAAAGCTTTGCAAGGGTCAGTGTTGAAACATTACCCATGAATGTGTTTTGTATCCCCCAGTCCTTAGCAAAGGGCCTGGAATATAGTAGGCATTTAATAAATGTTTATTAACTGACTGAGAAATTGTGAAGAGAAGCATTAAATATAAGAGTAATTTTTACAAAACTGAAGACATTCAACTGTCCCTTCCATTTCAGGCTTCATTTCCTACCTGGCCTTTATTTCTGAAAGGTTGAATTATACAATACATGAAAGTAGTTTGAAAAACAACTACAACAACAACAACAACAACAAAAAACAGACCATTAAAGAACAAGGAATTATATTATTCTTCGACTCTGAGCTGTGTACACAGGCCTTTCCTGCTTATATTTTGTTGCCACCTTTGTCATATTTGTATTCTGTCTGGGATAAGACACTCATAAGAGGAATGAAATGCTCACTTTCTTGAATACTTTAACTGGAAACAGAATGTCTCATATGGTATACAGCAGAATGAATTATCCTTCTAGGATTATATTAGGCCTGTGATTTGGTGGATATGTGTGATTTTATAGTATGCAAAGCTAAGTGATTATGAAAAGGGTAATAAGAATTACAACAGCTAAAATTTCTGTGTCATTTTAAATTTTATAATATATCTCAAAAATGATCTCAGTTGATTTGCCCAATAACTTTGTAAAATCAGTTTTTTTTTTTTTTTTAAATCCCCATTTCTCAGATGAGGAAAGTAAAGCTCAATGAGTTCAACATGAATAATCTCAGGTGACATAGTTTGTAAAAAATGGGATTGCATATGTTGCTTTCATCAGAGCATAGGAACACATCTTTCATCTGAATTTGATTTCACGAATGTCAAACAAATGCATCCTATTCACCCTGGCACTTTCCTACATGTTTTATTTGACTTATTTTAGATACACATAGAAACCTTTCAGAGTGTAGGGTATCCCAAAACTACCCTGTATGTATCAGTACATTCTCAACAATCTGTATGTGTTTGTACATTCTCAATAATCCCAGAAACAACCTGAGATGAACTTGCCTGTTGTTGGTGAAGTCTGTGTGATATAACCATGACATTTTCAATTTTCTCTTCCTCTCTGTGACCTTTAGGTGTAGAGATTGGGTTCTTATGCTGTCATGCCAAGGCTGCCCTGGGTAATGAATCTGTTAAGAATCCCATTTGTCCATGATCCTTCTAGCCTTTTAATCTTGATGTGACTGACAAGCTGTTACAGATGGCCTTAGCCATATTCATGACACTTGACCCTGGAGTAGGAGCTGGAATGAATGGAAAATGTCTTTTGGGGATCTTATTTCTGTCCACAGATATGATGCTTTCTTATTATTGCCTTCTAAACTGCTGGCTCCTTGAATTTACAGCCCTCCCCACTGAAAATTATAATTGTGGTACACAACCATCACCCCTGAGATACCTGCTGAATGAGACAAAGGGAAGTGGTTCAGCATATAAAATGCTTGAATCTACCTCAGCTTTCAGCATCCAGCACCCTAACTAATGCATCAAGATCAGGGGGCAGAAAGGAGGAGCACTGGAGAGTCTGAGATTATTCAAAATCTTGGCAAAATTGAATATATTCAATTCTGAAGTACTAAAACCCCTTACCAGCCTTCCTGAATTTAAGAATTTTGAATTTCTCTCTTTTTTGCTGGATTTTTTACAGTAGTCTGACTTCTTTGATATAGATGGATCTGCTTTGTCAGCAGGCAACTGACACATCAGGAAGCATGATAAGCTTTGAGATTTTCCTACCCGATTCTCCTGTGGGTGTTTCCCTGATCACATGGAAATAAATCTGAGGTGTGAGATGGAGTTAGGAGGCAGAGGGGAAAAAAAGCAACAACAAAATAGTTTACTTTCTTTCAACAGGAGGAACTGTAAGAATGCTATTGTTTCCTCTTTGATTGCTTTCTTTGCCTTATTTTTCTTTTTTCTTTTTCATAGCAGAACAAAAATATTTAGCAAGCAGGAATAATAGAGTTTGGTATCTCTGTCTCTTTGTCTGTCTCTGTGTCTGTCTCTGTATCTATCTGTTCTCTTTTTTTTCTCTGTCTCTGTCTCTGTCTTTCTTTGTTTTTCTCTCTCTTTGTTCTGTTGCTGTCTTTGACCTTTAAGCCAGTCATTTCTCACCTCTTCCTTCTAAAGGAGTCCTTCCTTATATCAAAGAAAATTTTGAAGCAAAACTACCCCAAGTAGAAAACGTCTCTATGTCTGCAATATTCTTTCCTCATAGTCTTCTCTGCCATAGAAAAGGAGATAAATTTTCTTGTCTCTTCTCCAAGTCTTGATTGGATTTTTTCTTACTCAGGGCCCCACTTCATTTAAATGATCTTTTCATTTTTTTTTTTTTTTTGAGTTACCTGAACTACTCCAATAGTCTTCTGATTGATCTTTTAATTTTCATCTGACTTAAATCCATCCTCTACTCAATTGCTCAGAGCCATTTTCCTAAAGACCACCTCTACCCATGTCAAGCCTCTCTCCTCCCTTTCCCTCTATTTAGTAAAACCAAATGGCTCCCTTTTACTACAGGATCAAATAGATTTCTTTTTATTTTTTGAAGCCCTTTACAATGTTTTTTTCCTACTTTTCCAGTCTTTTTACACTTCACTCCTCTCCCCTTTATATACTATATATTCCAAATACATAGGTCTATTTGTTTTTCCTGTTTGCTGATACTCTATCTCTCATCTCCATGCCATTTAGCTGGGTTTCCTTCATACCTAAAGCATTTTCTTTCCTCAACTCTGACTCTTAGAATTATTGTCTTTTTTTTTTTTTTTAAAGAATTTGATCAAATCCCATCTTCTACAGAATGCTTTCCCTCTCTCCTTTCCCAGTTGCAATGTGTCATTTGGGAGATACCTTCCATCTGCTTTATGTATCTTAAATATAGATAGTCATTTGCATATTGACTCCATTAGGAAATGGGTCCTTGAGGGTAAACTTTTATTTTATTCTATTTTTTAACCTTTGTATCTTTATCATTTAGCGCCATGCTTGGAGCATAGTAAATATTCAATAATGCTTTTGAACAAACTGATATTCATATACTAGAGGGTTTTTTTTCTTCCCTAGGCATTATCCATAGCCTAATCTTCAATTAAGTTCATATTCATATTTCCTGTCCTGTATCCCTACATCTGCTCACTATCTGTTCACCAAAACAGAAAAAGTGAGAAAAAAAAAAAGAAAAAAAAAAAAAAAAAAACAACTGTCCTATAATATTTCTAGCTGTAGTTCATGGACCTGAGTGCTGAAAACAAAAGCTTTAGGCTCTTGGTTTAGATCCCAGTTGAATCAAAAATGTCTACTGTATTTAGGACTTAAATTGGGATATAGAAAGATATTCTATAGGATCTTGGGCATGTAAAACACACATCATAATTAACATTAATAGTAATATTTTATTTATATAATATTTTGAGGTTTGTAAAGAACTTAATAAAGTACTTTTATTATTTTATCTTCATAACAATGCCAGAGATAAGTGCTACTATTATCTCCATTTTACAGATAAAAAACAGAAGGAGAGAGGCTAAGTGATTTACCAAGAGACACAGCTTTGAATTCAGATCTTCCTGACTCTATACATTTAGGAATTGTGCCACATAGTTGCCTCTAGGATTACTAGTATTAGGAATATAATTGATGATCTATCTCAACCTCCATCTCTTCCTCTCTATCTTTGTCTCTGTCTTTGTCTATGTCTCTGTCTCTGTCTCTCTCTTTACACACACACACACACACACACACACACACACACACACACACACACATGCATATTTGTGCGTTCAGTCATTTTTCCAACTTGACTGTTGTATCCAACTTTTCATGATGTCACTTAGGGTCTTCTTGACAAAGATATTGGAATGATTTGTCAATTCCTTCTCCAGCTACTTTACTGATGAAGAAACTGAGGCAAACAGTGTTAAGTGTCTTGCCTAGAGACACACAGCTAGTAAATGCCTGAGTCTGAATTTGAATATATATTTATAAATTGTGCTACCCAGTTGTCTCTAGAATTACTAATACAAAGCATGTAGTTGATCTGCTCTCTACCTATATCTTTATCCATCAATATATATACATATATGTATATTATATGTATATTTGTGGGTATTCAGTTGTTTTGTAGTCATCTCTGACTCTTCATGAGCCCACTTGGGATTTTCTTTGTAAAGAGGCAAACAAGGTTAGGTGACTTCCCTAGCTAATATGTGTCTGAGATTTGTATTTTAACTCAGGTCCTCATGACTCAGGGACCAGGGTTCTGTCCACTCTTGCACTAAATGTCCTATATGGGTATTTACATGCATAATATGTGTATGAGTGATTTATATAAATGCAATGGAAAAACATTTGTCACATGGTTATATGTGCCAAATACTACACTAAATCTAGAAGGTGTAAAGAGAAATAGAAAAAAAATAATGCAGTCCCTGCTCATAGGAAACTGATATTCTGATAAGGTGACATGAGATAACTTCATGTAGTTAAACTATATAACTTTCTTTCTTTCTTTTTTTCCCCTTTCTTCTTCCCTCCTTCCCTCCCTCCTTTCTTCCCTTCTTCTTTCCTTTCCTTTGGAGGCATTTGGGGTTAAGTGACTTGCCCAGGGTCATACAGCTAATATCTGAGGCCAGATTTGAATTCAGGTTCTCCTGACTTCAGGGCAGGCTGCTCTATCCACTGAGCTATCTTAATTTTAAAGTTTAAGATAAATAAATAAATTAACAAATATTTATTGAGCATCTACAATGTATATTGAGAACCATAGGTATCTAAGACAAAATAAGACATCATCCTTACTCTAAAGTAACTAAAAGAATTTATTTACAAAGCTTGATGGCAAAAGGTTTTTTTTTATTAGAGATATTGGCTAATTTTATAGTTAACAAAGGATGACAGGAACCTTCTTGACATTCTTTTGCTTTGGAGACCAATATTTTGGAGACCAAGTTTTGACTAATGTTGAACATCATTTAAGAAGGTCCCTTTGTCATTGGAGTCATTCCCATGATGTTCTCTCCTTTTTCCTTTCAACACCACTGGAAGGAGAAGAGAAAACATCCTTATGCAAATTTGATAGAGAGTTAATTGTCCACATGCCCAAAGGGCCATAAAACTGTGCATACCCCTTGATCCAGTAACATTATTATTGCATCTGTATCCCAAGGAAATCATAAAGAAGAGAAAAGAACCCACATGAACAAAAATGTTTGTAATAATTCTTTTTGTGGTAGCAAAGAATTAGTAAATGAGTAGATGCCCATCAATTGAGGAATGTCTGAATAAGTTGTGGTATAGGAAGGTATTGGAATATTATTGTTCTATAAAAAATTATGAACAAGCTGATTTTAGAAAGGCTTGGAAAAATGTACATGAATTGAGTCTGAGTAAAACAAACAGAACCAGGAATACACTGTCCACAGTAACAGCAAGAATGTGTGATTAATTATGAAAGATGTGGTTCTCAGTGGTTCAGTGATCCAAGGCAATCCCAATAAACTTTAGATAGAAAATGTCATCTATGTCTAGAAAAAGAACTATGGAGATTGAATGCAAATCAAAACATTCCCTTCTTTTTTCTGTTTTTTTTTTTTTTTCCCTCACCCATGGGCTTTCTCGTTGTTCTTATTTTTCTCTCCCAATGATTCATAAAGCAATATGTATTAAAAATAAAATTAAATTAAATTAAGGTCCCATCAAAAAGAGAGAGTTATGTCTTCGATGTATGGTTTGAATGACTTTGTAATTATTTTTGTATCTTGTGTCAAGTGAGAATACTTTTCTCAGGTTCACTAGCCACCTTTTTTTACCATTTGTATTTTTCCCATTTCATTTTTTCTTTCTTCTTGGAAATATGACATGTTTATCATCCTGCAGGATTCAATCCAAATGAAACACTAATTATTATAGTCCTTGAGCTACTCAACCTGAGAGACTGTTGGGTTAGCATCTTGGTATTCAATTCAAGGGGCCTTGTTGAAAATCAACTATGAAATTCAACAGCTCTCAGATGGACTTGCCTTGGCATCTTCCTTTTGACCTAATTGATTCCCTATATCATTCCACCAGAATCTATTAAAAATCTTCTCTTTCATTCTCAAGCCATCTACACCTTCCTCTCCCCTCCCCTTAACAAGTGAGGAATTTATCTCATATTTTATTGAGAAAATTGAGGTCATTCAATGAAAGCTTTCTCTTCATTTCAAAACCTGTTGACATCGTTTCTCACTCTCATCTTCTGCTTTTCAGTCTCTGATAAAGAGGTCACACTTCTCTAATGTAGGTCAACCCTTCTATGAATGTACTGGTTTCCATTTCCTCCAATCTTATCTAACAATTTGCATATTCATATTCTTCCCCCTTGAATCCTTTTCCTCCTCCTATCAACTGGCTTCTTCCTTACTGCTTTTACACATGCCTAAGAATTCCCAATATTCCCCTCAAAAATCTTTACTAGCCCCTCACATTGCTATTCTGTAGCTTTCTTCCTTTCTTAGCCAAACTCTTTGGTAAACATTTCTATAAATGTTGCTTCTACTTTCTTTCCTGTTACTAATGTCCCAACCCTTGGTAATTTGTTTTATTTGAAGCACTTTTTTTCTAAAGTTACCAAAAATCTATTCATTGCTAAACCTCATGATACTTTTTTTTCCCTCCCAGTTCTCATTCTTTTTGAATTGTTTGCTTTATTGGATAGTGGGGACTATGCTTTGCTTCTTAATACTTTTTGATTTTTGTGCTATTAACAAAGTTTTCTGAGGTTGAACTGAATTGGGTTGTGCAGGTCACTCAATGGCTATACTGGTTGTTGGACAGGCTGCTTTTTTGGTTGGACAGATATTTTACATAGTGCTGGGCAGATTTCTCTCTTGCAAAGTGTGTATTCTTTCAAACTTTGGAGCTGCATCCCTAGCAACCAGCCTGAGACATAGTAAAATCCTATGTATGCTTGTTGATTGGCCTGTGAGAACTTGAAACCATCACCTAGACATAAAACATCCCCAATTTTTATTCCTGGATGCTTCAATTTGTGTTTCCTTCTGCTGAAAAACTTTTAACCATGTATTTTTATGACATGGAAATGACCCCAGATTCTAGAAGGCAATGCCAGTTGATCTGAAAAATCTGCTTAGTCTCATGGTGTCAGTAGAGACCACTGATGATGGATTTATATTTATTTTCTGAATACCAGCACATATAATTTTGGAAAGATTCATTGCCAGGTGACGATTTTTTAGACCTTAGCAAATCTCTTAAGCCATGTACTAAATTGGTAGGGGGTGTGACTAAACCAAACAAATTACAGCTCCTTAAAAACATTGAAGTCCTAATTTGCTTCTCATTATTTCCCTTTCTCTTTTATCTTTTCTTCCCCTGTCCCTTTGCCCTTTCTGTTTTTGTCTTTAGAGTTCACACATAGTATTTATTTACTTGCTCTGAGATCCTTGAGACCTGTCTTTTGCCTTTCTTTGATTCCCAGTTACTGATCACGATGCCTGGTATATGTAGATGCTTATTAAATGTTAATTGATTGATTTGGTCTTATTTTTACATTTTGCTAATTTAGAAATTCTTCAAAACTTTAAATCTTGCTAAATAGCTGCTTGAGATAAGTCTTACTCAGTTGGGAGGCACGAAAGAAAGGGGAAAATTTCTTTCTCACCTTTTCTCAAACATTGCTTCCAACACAGAACTTCTGATCATGTTCTAAGTCAGCACTTATCCTGAGGTCACATCCCATCCTGAAACTTAGAAACCAAGAAACTCTGAAGTCTATGTGTAGATTTTCAAAATGCTTTCCTGCTTTCCCCACCACCATAGAATTCTTTTCCTTCCTTCCTTCCTTCCTTCCTTCCTTCCTTCCTTCCTTCCTTCCTTCCTTCCTTCCTTCCTTTTTTCTTTTCTTTCTTGCATTTGGATTAAGTGAGTTGCCCAGGGTCAAGTACCTGAGGATGGACTTGAATTTATGTCTTACTGACCCTAGAGACAGTGCATTAGACCTCTAACTGCCCCCTGGTGCCTTTCTTTATATGCTTCTCCACTTTTAGTATTACTTAAGTTTAAATTTCAGTCACTGTCACAAAATTTTGTAAGAAGCTCTCATCAGTTCATTGCTTCCAAGCATACACTCTTCCTAATTTAAGGCCAATTTCCCTCCGCATCCACTCCAAACCTTCTCTCCTTAAGCCTCTCAAACCAACCCCTGCCAGTTAAGAGTGGATCTTGCTTCATACTTTTGCAATACATATTACCCTGGCCCCACATCACCTGAAGACCAAGTGTTTAGATTTTACTATTTAACTTCTGCTTTTCTAGTATCCTAAAAGGAATTAGGGGAATGTCTAGGTTCTTTGCAAATGACTTCAGCCCCACCAATGATGTTCTTCCAAGTGTAGTGGGGAGTACTCCCAGTTCCATTAGCCACAGACAGGTTAGCTTTTACATAAAAATATTTACTCAGAAAAATGCAATCATAAATATACAAATTTACTTCCTCAACATGTGGAAGGCATAATCCTCCTTCCCTCTTATATCAACTCAGTGTCTGGGGCGGGGAAGGGGATTAGGTTCATAGCTTAGTTTACTTCCTAAAGAATACAGTCCCAATTCCACAGTGGGTTCAGATCCCAGACTGCTGGGTTTTTTTAGGGCTTCTCTGCTGGGCTGGCTGTTTATACCATTTTACATCCAACGCTGTCTCCAAAGACACTGTGGTTTGGACTCTCAGTTCTTATGGGGAACATCTTTGGACTCCGAAACTGAGGAGGAAAAACAACATAGAACAGGAAAAAAAAAAAAATCCACTTCCAAGTCAATTTTTCAGAGTTGAGGTAAAAGAGAAAGCAGAAGGAAATCCATTCCCTCTTAGTGATCTATTTCATGGGGCTCATACTGTGTGCAAATTATGATCACCACCCTCTGGTTAAAGTAGACAAGAGTGGCTGAAAAGAGCTATAGAAAGAGAGAAATAATTTGATCTTCATTGTTTTATACTCAAAGACAGACAATCAAAGGAGTCTATGCCCACTCACATCGTAGGAAATAAAGTAACATATGTGTTAAGCAATCCAAGCATGTTCTAAAAGCCTTTTATGGTGCTCCATTTTAGGCAAAGTGGGCATATCCACATGTGCCTGGATTACTTTTTACTGAACAAACTGAAGGTATCCCTTCAGACTTCCTCCTCCTTCTCTGTTATGCTCAACATCATCCTCACTCTCCCTCTCCTTTAATGTTAAGGAAGGAAATGACTTGTATTCACCCAAGGCCAGCACTTCTTTTTGTACCATGGATTCCATCCCATGAGTGCTTCAAGAATATGTTCCTCTATCATTCTTCCTCTCTCTAATAATAATTTCCCCTTATCCATAAATACCTTTTCCATTTCCTACAGACAACCTAGAATTCTCCTGTCCACTAAAGTAGCCCTTCATTTATTTGATCCTAGCATACTTTCAAGTTATCACTGAATATTTCCCACTTTCCACAATTGCCTAGAAAAAAAAGATCTACTCCCTTTTAATTTTTATTTTTTTAAAGACCAAGTCTCCCTATTTCCTCAACCCTAGAAGTGTAGGGGTCATATATGGGAATGATCTTGCTCTGATTAGCCATAGGAGCTTTGACTTAGTGTGTTTTTGACCTGTGCTAACTTGCTATTTTTTAGATAATTTGGTGGGAGCCCCCCACTCCAACTCTCAAAAGATTACTACATTAACCCACTGCATTCCAAAACTCCTAAACTCATGTAATCTGGGGAATAGTCTTTTCTCTTCCTTAATACTCACTTCAGAATATCTGGATATTGACCTCACAATTCCATTGAAACTGCTCACTTTTAAGCCTGAACTGACTTCTTAACTGGTAAAATCACAATAGCCCTTTCTCAGTCTTCATCTTTTTTGATGTAACTGCATCATTGGTTTTTATCTGTCTTTTTCATACCTTTTTTTCTGGATACTTGGTCCATATGTTGTTTAGTAACATGACTATCATCTAATCTTTGTGACTGTGTCTTTTCATTTTCATTTTCTAGATTTCCAGATCCACTAGATCACACACTGTGTGTGTGTGTGTGTGTGTGTGTGTGTGTGTGTGTGTATTTGTATACCAAGGGCTTTGGACAGTCTTTTCTTTTGGTGGTCTTATCAACTCTCATTTTATTTCAGATTTATTGTTTCACCTCATCAATTGCCTTCTGAACATGTTTATCTGGATGTCCCACAGGCATTTCAAACTCAACATGTACAAAACACAGCTCATTTTTCTTCCTCCCATCTTCTCTATTTTTTGTGAATGGCACCATCCTTTTTTACCCATGCCCACAATCTCAATTATATTTGACTCTTTCTTCTTCAATTCTCATATCCAGTAACTTGCAAAGTGTTTTTAATTCTGTCTCTACATCTTTCAAATCTACCTCCTTTTCTCTATTTATTTCTACCCTCATCCAGGCCTTCATCAGTTCTTGTCTAAATTATTACAATAGACTCCAAATTTGTTTCCTAGCCTCCACTCTCCCCCCTTAAAACCTTCCACAAGATCTTCCACACAACAAAGTATACTGTCCTAATGCAAAATTTTATCTTTATAATATAGCCCTGATCAAGAATCTTTGTGCTTCTTTATTTCTCCTGGATCAAACACAAACCTATCTATTTGTTATTTAAAATTCTTTACAACCTGGATTTAATCTTTCTTTCAGATTAATTTCATGTTAATCTTTGTTATAAAAATCTAAATTTCACTCATACTGGTATCCTTGCTGTTTTTCATATATGAAATTCCATCTTCCACCTTAGTTTCTTTGTTCAGGCAGTAAAAGCTCTCTTTCCTCATTTCTGCCTCCGGAAATCTTTAGATGACTTTAAGACTCAGTCAAATGCATCCTTCTGCAAGAGATCCTGTTAGTATCACACTCAATCAAAATAATTTTGTTTTATAAACAGAATGTAATCTCATTGAAAGCAGGTATCATTTAGTTTTTGTTTTTGACTATCCAGTTCTTAGCACAGTGCCCATTTCCTGTTAGATTCTTAATAAATTCTTAATGAATAGAATCAAATTGGATTGAATTGAGGGCAAGGTATATTTTCCTTGCACCTATAAATTATAGAAGTCATTGGGAGCTAATACTTACATATTCAAGAATACATTGGCCCTGCTTTCCTTTCCAGATTTTTAATGGACATTTTCAGAGCTTCTTTTCTTCATGAGGCTGGTGAGGGTGACAAGGGAATGAATCTAGGCTTGATTCCAGCTTCTGAGGCATAGTAACACTGCAGTTTTCTTTGTCTATGTCTGCTTATACAGATGAATGATAAACTTTCCCTTTTGGTAGTGGTATTGCCTTACATAGCCCATGAAACCCATGGGAGAAATGTATTTCAAATATAGTGTAGGCTGAATAACAAAAAATAGATTTCTTAATCTAGGATTTGGGGGTAGATCTGGGAATGTGACTTAAATTTAAAATAATGATTTGTTTTACCCTTTGGATAAGATTAGTATCATTTAGGTAACAGGTTACTGTTTTTATTCGGAATCCAACATTGAACTGACCAGATCTTGGCCTACAACAAACTGTTAGTAAACATCAGAATCTATTAAATTGAAATGACCTCTTATCAAAGTCCCTGCTTTTATGCCTTTAGAAATAGTATTCTATTAGGAATTTCCAAGATTCCTCATTTTTCTCAATCCTGTTAAGACATGGGGACATTGGGAGGTTAATGAGGTGATGCTGTACTTATTTGTCCTTTTCCTATCTCAAGGATCCCCATGACAGCAGTTTATCACTTCAGTAGATCTTGAAATCAACACTGGTAGAACTGTATTTGAACTCCCTAGGTTTACAACATTGTAACCTGGTTGATTCCATCTCTGGAGAATTGGTTGCCAATGATCAGGAAATAACAAATCTGATAGTCAGAGGCAGCCAAAAGCTTTCATAATGTCCATGGGTAGGTGGGAGATAGGGTAGACACTTTTTTCTTTTGAGAAAGGAAAAACATTCAAAAGATGTTTTTTGGTTTGCATCATTTGCCTTTTATCTAATAGTTCTAAGTCCTGTGGTCTTATCAAATTGTTTAGTCTTTGTTTACACATTGTGATGAAATTATAAATAACATCCCTAAAAGTTTACTCTGCTAATTGATTTAGTATGCATTGATCAAGATGTATCTTTTTAAAAATGCCAAATCACATTTTCTTGATCTCTTGGCTTGGTAGGTTCTCACATGTAAAAAACTGTTCAAGGTCACATAGGAAGGCAGTGATAAAGCTGCTAGTTTTGACAACAGCTATTCAATGTTGAAATCTCTTTCCTTTAATGGCAAACAAGTATTCCATTCAGTGAAGGTGGAAATGCCAGATGTTCATTAAACAATAATTATCTGAGTACAAACTATGGTCTTATGCCCATATAACTTCATTTTCACAGATATTTGCTTTAAAATCATGTCTTTAGCAGAGAACACTGAGTTTTGAAGAAAAACATACTAGTCTGATTTTCTACACAGGTAATGTTTAAAACTAAGATCAGATTGACAGGACATTTCTCCTTCTTCTCTTACATTTAGAATATCAGGATTCAAAAGGGTCTTAAGGTCAAAGAGTGAAAACAAAATGGTTTGGGAGAATTATGTGGGCTTTGTCAAGCTCTTGACTACAGTCATTCTAAGGCAGAGTTTAGTGACCTGTAAGAAATCTGCCTTCTTGTAGGCAAATTTACATATCATGGAAGTTTGTCTATTTTACTTCCCGGAAAAAGGCATGGAGGTGGGGTGACATCACCAGAAAAGTCATCTGGTAAAAATCACCAATGTAGTCAACAAATTTACTGCAACTCAAGGTAAGGTAGGAGCAGGTGCATTGTAGTACATTTATTTTCCTTTCTACCACCTTATAGTGCTTTGTTCCACAATTAATCTTCATGTGTATTTTGTATATAATTGTATGTGTCTGTGTTGTTTTCACTAATAAAATATATGCTGTTTGAGGACAGGAATAGTTTTGGGTTTTCTCCCTGTCTTCCTGCCTTCCCCCTTTCTGCCCCCTAACATTTATCATGGTGCCTGTCACACAGTAGATACTTTAAAAAATATTTTGTTAATTGATTGATTGATAGATTGATTGATATACAATATTTGAAAGTCCATAAATTAAAGAGGATGCTGTGCCATTATACTGAAAGAAAACTAAGCCTGCTTAGGAAATTCAGAGCTTGAGGTTGGTGGTTTGGTGACTCAGTTGAATCAAATCAATTTGAATAGTTTGTCCATGATCTGCCCCATAAGGATCAGTATCCAAGACAGGCCATTAAGTAAACACAGCATTTTCATTTCCAGAAGATGGCAGTCTAGCACCTAAAAGGCACTCATTGTGAGGGCCTTCGTACTCACATTATATGTAGGAGACAGTTTTCCTGAATTACAAATAACTTTATTGTTTCTTCATCAATGAAATGGTAAAACTGTGGCAGGTTCTCTGTTACATTCCCTTTCAATGCTTTACTGTGGGGGGTGGCTACAGATAACCCAAAAGCAATGGAGAGAAGCAGCAGGAAGCTTTAGATTATTTATTTTTAGCAGCTGACTTGAAATAAAGTAAATAGCATTTGGATGAAAATTAAGAATACTTTGAAGTGTTTAGACTATAGGGACAATTCATGAAATAATATTATTTACTTGGTCAACCACAGATAAAAAAAAACATGAATTGAGGTTGTCTTTTGGTGAAAATTAAGAATACTTTCCAGTCCTTACACTAATTGACCCAGCTCATGAAATAATATTTATTTGGTCAACCACAAATAAAGAAACATGAATTGAGCATGTCTTTTGGTGAAAATTAAGAATACTTTCCAGTCCTTAGACTAATTGACTCAGCTCATGAAATAATATTTATTTCATCAACCACAAATAAAGAAACATAAATTGAGTTTTTTGAGTTTTGTTTTGTCTCCATGTCTATTAAAACCATGCTCTTCAATTTGGAACTATGCTCAAAAAGTTATCAAACTGTGCATACCATTTGACCCAGCAGCATTTCTATTGGGCCTATATCCCAAAGAAATTTTATAGGAAGGAAAGGGCCCCACATGTGCAAGAATGTTTGTGGCAGCCCTTTTTGTAGTGGCTAGAAACTGGAAGCTGAATGGATGCCCATCAATTGGAGAATGGCTGAATAAATTATGGTATATGAATATTATGGAATATTATTGTTCTGTAAGAAACGACTAGCAGGACGATTTCAGAGAAGCCTGGAGAGACTTGCATGAACTGATGCTGAGTGAAATGTGCAAAACCAGGAGATCATTGTACACGGCAACAACAATACTATATGACGATCAATTCTGATGGACACGGCTCTCTTCAACAATGAAATGTTTCAAATCACTTCCAACTGTTCACTGAAAAAAGCCATATACACCCAGAGAGAGGGATGTGAAATGTGGACCACAACATAACATTCTCATACTCCTTGATTGATGTTTGCTTACATTGTGTTTCCTTTATCTGATAAGTCTTTTGTGTAGATACGATTTTTCTTGCACAACAATAAGTTTGGAAATATGTATACATATATTCAATTTGCCAATATTTTAACATAATTAACATGTAGTGGATATCCTGCCATCTAGGGGAGAGGTGGGGAGTTGGGGGGAAAATCTGTAACAAAAAGTTATGTAAGGGTTAATGTTGAAGAATTACCCATACATATGTTTTGCAAATAAAATAAAATAAAAAAAAAATGCTCTTTAAGTGTGTCACTGATTTTGAATCTAGAAACCCTTTCCTGCTTTGTACTCTAGAACTTTGCACAATCCCAGTTCTCTTTTTAAACTACTTCTCTATCTCCTTTGCTAGAAAAAAATATATATATTTTCCTGTTCTCTCTAAAATTGGTATTCTCCAAAGATATTTGCTTAGGCTTCTAAACAATATCTTTTTTCCCATATCTTTTTCCCCATACTATTCTCTGTCTTTGTAGAAAATGTCCCTCCCTTTCCTTTTCCTTCCTGCCTCTCCCATCACCCCATCTTTACTTTAGTTTTCTTGCCAGTCTAAGATGATATATCTTCTATGAAGCCATTTCCCCCTTGACCTTTTATTTATTCTCTTGGCTTTAACTCACACCTCTAAGGTATTATAGAGGGATGAGAATTATGGATTCAAAATTCTATATTTCTAATCCTGAATCCTTTCTTGAGCTTCAATTCAAAATTTCCATTTGTATGTGTCACTATCATGTGAAATTCAACACATTTAAGTTTTGATTTTTTCCTACAAATCAATTTCCCTTCTTGACTCCTCTATTTTTTGTTAATAGAACCATTGCACCAATTATCTAGGTTCATAACCTTGAGTAATTAAAAAGAAAGTTTATTTTTTTTAAATCAATAAGCATTTATTTTCTCTCCCTTCCATTCTATAACCCTTCCCAAAGGAAAAAAAAATCCGCGTATATATAGTTATTCAAGTAGTAATTTGATGTAAATTCATCCTTGATATTGTCTGTAATGTCCATTCCAACCTTCTATTCCCACTTTCTATTCTATATACACTCTCCTAGTTCTGACTCAAACTTCAGATTAGTTCAAAAATCTTTTTTTGCACTCTAATATAACTTGTAAACTCATTACTAGATTAATCTTCCAAAATTTTTTGCCAACTTTGTTTATATCACAGACCCCGTACTAATTCCCTATAGCCTACTAAATAAAGTTCAAATTCCTTAGTCTAATATGATGACTCTCTAAGACGCTGTACCTGCCTTGCCTCCTACAGGATTCCTTTGCTTCATCCACACTCCAGCCAGCTCCCATAATCCTAATAACCATGGTAATCCTTTCATAATCCTTGATAATCATTTTGTAGTGACATCATTAATACCTTACAAGCAAACTCTATTATATTGTTTCAGAACCTACCTGTAAATGGTATTGTGAAAATTACCTTAGCTTGGAAGCATATGATTGACAACAATCTGAGCTGCATGTAAACCCTAAGGGGCCTAACTGCCCACACAGCCTTAGTCTCCTTATCAGTACCAGGAAATTCAATGCAGGCATGTAAAATGATGCTTTTTGGCACTATCATTTATATTATTTTTAGATTGAAATAGTGTTCATGGAACCAGTTAACAAATTTAAACAGGGCTATTTTCTCTAATATACTCTGGTCTTTTTTTCTGAAATATCTCACCCATTCTCCTTCATTATTTTAATCTCTATGGTAACATTTTTCAAGACTCATTTTAGAAACTCTAATTTCCACAAAATCTTTCTTGACCACCCCAAGAAAGACTGTCCTTCCTCTAAACTTTTTTAGCTTACACTGGCTGTACTCCTTTCTCATCTAGCTGTATTACTTGGGACATCTCTGACTCACTTGCCTAGATCCTCTTCCTCCTTTTTTCCTATCTCCATACCACCTTTACAGCTTCCTTTTGTCCCCATTAAATTTCAGGCTCTCTAAAGACACCAATTGTCTTTCTTTTTGTATTTGTTTCTCCAGAGAGTAATACATAGTAGGGGTTTAATAAATGTTTCTCAATTGATGAATTACTAGTCATAAGATATTTAATTGGAATTTTTTGTGGTAGTTTAATAGATTATGTGCATATATAATAAAATGGGCATAATGCAGATCTTGTATGGGTCCAATTATAGTTTTAGAACTAAGCTATCTAGTTCTATCCTTTCATTTTATAGATGAGAAAATTGAAGTTCAGTGACTTGTCCAAAGCCATACAGATAATACGCGACAAAGTCTGAATTTGAATACATTTCCTTTCACTTCATATCCAATACCCTTTCCATGGCACCAAACTAACTATTCCTTATGGGGTTACTGTGTGGATCAAATTAGGTGACAGAGTTTCTAAATATTAAAGATAATAAAATGTTAGTTCTAATAACAACACATTATTATTATATGTCACATTGATGAAGGCAAGATCCTATTATTGAGTAGAGGGTATTTTTAAGACCTGAGTTTTGAATGTAATAGGTGCTTAATACATTTTTGTTGAATAAATAAGCATTCCTTTAAAATGTAAATTCCCTTGGGAAGCATAGCACTTGAAGTCATTAGCAGATATTATCAGATATTAGCAAGTCAGACACTTAGGAAAATCTGGAGAAAAGGTGGCAAAAAAGGAAGGAACTTTTGTTGAGGGACATAGGGAAAGCTCTGTTAGTTTTCTCCCACTGCTTCAGTTTCTAGTGAATATGGGGCATGGAACCATGGATTACATTGACCTTTTAGTTCAAATCAGAAGAGGAGTGAGACTTCTAAGAAAGCTCTTGGACTCAGTGAAGAAGGTTCTCTTTATTCTGGAGAGTAGTACTCTGAATTAGGAGTCAGAAGAGCACTCATAATCCAATACTAGCTGGCTTGGGCCAACTTTTTAAGTTTCAGTTTCCTCATCCTTTAAAATGAAGGAATTGGGTTAGAGGTTTTCTTAGTTTTCTTCTAGCTTTAAAATTAAAAGTTAATTATTTTAGGACTAGTAGAAAGGGTTATACTTGACTTCTCCCAATCTTTAAAATCTTTCCTACCTGCTATGAGTTGCCAAAAATCCAGTATTAATTAAGACTTTAATCCATGATGTAAACAGATTTCCCAAGGATTGTCAAAATTGAAATGGTATTTTCATCATCATACCAGAGTAGGAATGATCATACACCACCTTTCAGTATTAAAAAGGAAGGAAAGACTGGGAGAATGTCAGTTTGGGGATGGAGAGGGGCCAACTTCTAGGGGAAATGTAGCAATAACCCTAAGGCCATCTGGCCCTCCGAATATGATAGTTAAAAATGATATATTTCTTTCTCTAACATCTAGGGAAGATGTAGGGATAATCTTAAGGTCCCTTGGCCTGGGGAGTGCTATAGTTCCACAAATGTGGCTGGCTGTCAGATAACAATCTGTTTTTCAGTGATAACAAAGTTTTTGAGACAATAATGAGGTGCATATCAGATCACTTTTCAACTTCACCCCTAAACCATAAAATTAGTATATCAGTGACATGAAGCACTTACCAGGTGCTCTCTTACTTTATCCTATAGATTTATCTTCTTGCTTCTAGTTCTTTGCTAAATTCTTTTGAAAATTAGCCCATTTTAATTGGCATTACAATCATAAAAAACTTTGCCCCTTGACTTGGAAATGGGTGTGAACCTGCAAATTCTTTTGAGATAACTTGAAACATTGGTATGGAACCCCAATCTTTTGGGGGTCTCCTCTGAATCTCAACAGGGGGACTCAAATGGAAATTCAAAGAGAAGAAGATGGCCTCAGGATAGTGGAGCTGAGAGAGATAGAGAACTCTGAATGAAACTCGAACTAATTTTCAGTTTTTTCCAGTGTTGTCTCTGTTTGTCAAGTAGAGGATTACCTTTAGGTGATAATTACACATTGGTTATACCAAACTGTTAGTATTATAGTGCCAGCAGTGACTGTGATATCTGTAGCTAAAAAGTCCCTGCATGTCTTCAAAATCAGCCTTCTCCATGCTTCTAATGGAAATGAATTTGCCTTCCTAGATTATGAGTCTGAATCTTGTGTTCTCATCTGTTTTGTTGATTATTAATCCTATAGAAATTAAGCAGTGATTTTTAAGTTCTCTGAGGGTATTACTATGTCATTTTTCTATTTTTATCTCTAGCACCTAGGCTGGGGACCAGCACATAGTAAGTGTTTAATAAATGTTTGTTAATGTGATGTGCTCAGCCCTGCTACAAGGCTATGAGAAATACAAGACAAATGCATGCTTTAGCTTGTAACCTCACATTGGTCTAAGTTAGATATACTGTCTCAAGGCCAGTCAGTCTGTCTCTCCCTTTCTCCTCTCTCTGTTTTTGACTAGAGCTTGATTAGCTCTGAATTGTATTAACATCATATACTCAGTTATCTTCATAATTCTAGTCAGAGCCTTTTGTCTGCTATAAGAAACTTTTTGAAAATTGTTCAGTTCTCTCTGTAATTACCTATCAGAGTTTTTGAATGTAACATGACATCAAAGAATAAACATCTTTGTGGGTATCAGAGAAAAGAATTTTTCTGGAATTAAGAATATGTATTTATTAAAAGCAATATTGAAAAATGTTTCTCATCACATCCCCTCCTATATGTTACCTGTCTCTCAATCATCTCCTGTGGCTCCGCTTTGAGTCTTTTCCAAGCACTAATTAATCTAGCATGTAATAACTGGAACACTTTTCTTCAAATATCATTTTTGCAGATCAAAACAAAACTGACCTTTTCAGCCATCGGGAATTTTTATTAATATTGTTTTAGGTGGTCCCTGACTCTGTCAACCCAATTAACTAGGGTAATATAATGGAAATAGTTGTTATTTTGACTTTGAACAAATAGAAACAGAGGTTTAGTGGTAAGAACATGAATAATAGTTATAGTTAAGATGGCAATGTGAAAAGTCACAGAGGAGACCACTACACATAAATATAACATAATGCCAGAAATAGTGGGAGAAACATCCTGGGAAGGAAATATAGCATAGGTACAGGTGAATAAGGCAGAAGCTTACAGAAATATAGTAGAGACACTTTTCAGGTGACTATAATTCACAGCACTGGCATAGGAAGGCCTCTTGAGGAAAATAATTAAAGTCTTTGATTGTACCCTGACAAGGGATAACTGACTGCACAGCTGTGACCAGGACCACTTAAGCTTGCCATTGTTCTGAGTGCAGACATATAATGGGAGATGGAAGTCAGTGACATGAATGATAGAAATAAAGAATGGGACCTAAATATCCCATTCCGTAGTATTAAAGTGGGTAGAACCTGACTTTGGCACAAAAATCCAAATCAGAAATTAAATTTGGAAATAATGAGTAAGCAGAAGAAGGCACTGAATACTATAAAGGAATATGGGGCCAAGATTCATTCCACAACAACTACAAGCAAAATTTTAGAGGAAAAAATGACTTGGGTATAAGGGCAACAATAGTATTTGAGAAGAAATGAAAGAAGATGTTTAAAAATGGAATTCCAAGTAAAATAAATATACTAGAGAAAAAAAATAGGAAGAAAAAAAATAGAGGAGAACAGAAATCAGAAACTCTTGCTTAAGTAATAGATTTGCTGGAAGTAGGAATAGACCAAACAGAATTCAGTGACTCCATGAAAGAACAAGAAATATTAGAAAAAAATCAAATAATTGGTAAAAGTAGAAAAAAGTAAGCTATCAGAAACAACTGACTTAAAAGGGAGGTCAAGGAAAGATAATTTAATAACCATCAAAGTCAATGAAAACTATGATCAAAAGGTTAGTCTAGGTATTACATTTAAGAAATTATAAATGATAACTGCTTTCTTTACTAGAATAAAAGCACAAATTAAAGAAAAAGCTAGTTATCTATTGAAAGAAAGCCCTGAAAGAAAACTCCCAAAAAATCATCAACAAAATTGTTATATTCTAGGTGAAAAAAATCCTGGAAGAAATCAGAAAGAAATAATTCAAGTACCAAAGAACTATTATCAGGCTCACATTATATTTGCCAGGAAACATAAAAATAAAAAGATGAAAGAATCCTGGAATAAGAAATTCCGAAAAGCAAAACATAAAAGCTGACACACAAGAATAACTGATGCTGAAGGACATAATATAATCCTAACAAGTAAGAATGTGTCTTTACTGGAATAGAGGACTTTCAAGTATTCCTGAGGAAAAGACCAGAGTCAAAGAGGAAATTTGAAATTCAAACACAAGTCAAGAGAAACTTAGAAAGGCCTGAACACTGAAGAATTAAAAGAAGGTAAAAGTATTTACATTTTAATGGAGGAGAAGAAACAAGGTTCTCTTAAAAATTCTAGTATTTTCAATGGTGATAGAATAAATTGAGGAAGATTAACAGGAAATTTGAGTAGTTTGTTTTTCATGGCATTGAAAGAAAAGAATATGGAGAAAAAAAGAATAAGCAGAAATAAATGAGGAAAAAGGCTGTAACTTACTATTTTTCATAATCTGAATGCAATAGAAGAATATACAGATTCAGAGGAAGGAGTAGGCATCACATAAATCTCACTTTTATCTAAAGAGGCATGCAGACATTTTAAAGTAGTTATATAACCAATTGAAAAGGGAAACAGTGGAGATAAGAAAAGGGGCATGGAGGGAGTATAGGATCAGTAATGGAATAGCCTCAACCAAATATACTTTATAGAGGGTAGCCTGTTGAACAGGGATTTAAATGGAAAGAAAAATTAAGAAGTAGTGATTGGGATCTGAGTAAGAAGAGAGAGGATGTATTGGAATGGAAACACTTTGATTCAATTACACAAAAGGTAACTGTGTCAAAGAAATTAATAACATTTAGACAATGTAAAAAAACTTCTGGTATGTACCCATAAAGGTTCTTTGGGGGAAACATAGTGGTAAAAACTCATATTTACAAAAGAAATTAAAAAACAACAACAACAGATATCTGAATTTGGACATTATACTTAAAGAAAAGGCTAGAACAACAGCAAATAAAAAACAATACAAAACCCAGAATTAATGAGAATCAAAGATGAGATTAATAAAAGTGAAAGCAAAAAGAAAAAAAAAGATAGAGATATTTCATATCTTGGTTCTGGCCATTTTCTTTTCCAGCCTTATACAATTTCTCTCTTTATCTCATTTATTGGCTTTCCAGGCTTCCATTAAGTCCCAACTAAAATCCCATCTTCAAAAAAAAAAAAAAAGCCTTTTCTAACTCCTATCAAAAATATTCTCTTTATTTATTAATATTTGTGAAAGCATTTCAATTTGTCAGTCAAGTATTTATTAAATTCATACTGTACCAAGCACTGAACTAACTGTTAGGAATATAAAGAGAGGTTTACAAAAACCAGTTCCTGCCTCCAAAGAATTCACAGTCTAATGAGGGAGAGAATGAGCAAACAATTATGAACAAGAAAGGTATATGCAGGAGGAGTTAGGAATCTGTCTTCCTTCCTTCCTTCC
Organism: Myrmecobius fasciatus; assembly: GCA_023553655.1. Lineage (NCBI taxonomy): Eukaryota > Metazoa > Chordata > Mammalia > Dasyuromorphia > Myrmecobiidae > Myrmecobius > Myrmecobius fasciatus. The sequence goes on along the minus strand of JAJPUD010000607.1, from coordinate 71,671 downwards.
TTCCTTCCTTCCTTCCTTCCTTCCTTCCTTCCTTCCTTCCTTCCTTCCTTCCTTCCTTCCTT
>JAJPUD010000607.1:31138-71599 GCA_023553655.1 Myrmecobius fasciatus | reverse complement strand
CTTCCTTCCTTCCTTCCTTCCTTCCTTCCTTCCTTCCTTCCTTCCTTTCTTCCTTCCTCCTTCTCTCCCTCTCTTCCTCCCTTCCTTGAGGGAAGATCAGAGGCAAGATGGTGAGACCTTGGAGATGTACTATCCTCTTCCTGTTTACCTACACACCATACTGGGGTAACATAGTTTCAGTGAAACAGTCCTATCTATTAGGTAATGGTATAATTGCTTATTTTTTATATTGTTTGAGAGGCTGTGAGGAAAATTATGTTGGAAAAAGGAAGGAGGAGAAGAAGAATTACTTCTGGACAGTTTTGTAATATTAAGAGTTAGTAAACAGAACAGATCCAATTTTCAAAATGATGGTGACAATAGGGAACAAAGGGAGGAGAATAAATATTTCTATACTGGCTTCCATTACTCTGTGCCAAGTACTGTGTTAAGTGTCTTATAAATATTATGTCATTTTATCCTCACAACCAACCGTAAGAAGAAAGTGCTGTTATCCCCATTTTACAGTTGAGAAGATATATCTATATCTATCTATATGTATATCTATATATAAACACTTTAAGGCTTATCAAGTACTTTTATGCCCATTATCTCCCAATAATCTTAGGAGATAAAAACTATAGATATTTGTTTTTTATTTATATTATTTATATTTATTTTAACAACAATAAATAAATATTATTTATATTTATTTAGTTTTCAGTTTTACAAATTGAAAAATGATGTTTTCAATTTAAAACAAAGTTTAAGTGGTCTTGTCTCTGATTATGTAAAACTCAAAAATATTAGCTTTGGGATTCAAACCAAGCTGTTGTTGTTTTTTAAATTCCAAGTCACATTAATGTTCTTTATTCTTTACATATTAGTTCCTCTGAATTGAGCTCTGTTTTCAAGGTGCATCATGGGAAAATTACTTTGTTTATCTCTCGAATTGCTATTATTTATGGATCATGTGGATCAGGAAAAGAAGCAATGAGGAAGTAATAGTATTTATTTATCAGAAAAGAAAGGAAGAGATTAGTAAAGGAGCCAACCAAATCATTCTACTTTATACTTGGTGATATTCTTTTCTGCTTTTCAGTTTTGTTTTGCTTTAACAATTAAGCCAGAATACTTTAGTCAACTATAGGTTTTGCCACTGAGGACCTAAGTGTCTGAGCAGTTGCACTGGAACATTTCAGAAGTCCCCTGAATTCTGTGAGCAGCCATGTGTAGTGTTTTATTACATGTAGTTCTATGACTGTAGCTTAGATAATTCATCTTGAATAGTAAATTGTTGTCATCCACATAGCAGAGATTAGGACAGGATTAGCTGGTTAGAGAATCAGCAACAAAAAAGAGGAGAAAGGGAAATACAGAAATCATCATTCCTGTGGTTTGGTTCCTAGTTTGTCTGACATTCATTTTAGAATCTTGGACAAGTGATTTAAAGGGGAAGTAAAAATGTCTATTGCTTTAAGGGTTAGGTTTTTGGCTTTACATGGAAATGCAACATATTTCAATATTTAAAATAAAACAAAATAGAAATATAGCCACCCCAAATTTTTGCAATAATATTTTCAATGGCTTTGAAATTTTCTTCCAACTGGACTGGCTTATATGGATTTAACATAATAAATCTCAGTTGGTAGAAGGATATCTCCGTAGGCCTGTGCCAAGAGAAATATTCACAATCATATACCTATCTTTGCTGTAAAGTTGGTAATCTTTCTATGGAAGACAGTGATAAATTTGGAAAAAAAATCACAAAAACATAGCTTTCTATTCTCAAGTATCAATTTTTTTTCACTTAATGCATGAACATTTTCATTTTGGCCCAGAGTATTGTAAAGGTTGTAAGAATTTTGCACCTTGTTGCTACATGCTTGAGCTCCCACTCCATCTCCATATATTGTCCTTTCTCTCTCTCTTTCCTTCCCCTAAGACTCATTTGGGGCTTCTGTGTTTTTCAAGCACAGATTCAGAGACTGGCATCAGCTCTGGGAGGGAGGAGCTAGGGAAAAGAGACATCCAGTAAGGTGGTGAATAGAGGGAGGGAGGAGGAGGTGAAAGGATATGTTCTGGAGCAGAAGATACTCCTGGGACATATTAAAAAGATGGACGCTTTGCCCTAGTGCTATTTCTGCATTTATGCCTTTTTAATGGTCCAGTAGAGAGATCAATAGAATGTGTGCAACCAGGTTAGTAATGGGAATGTTAGGTGACAGCAATGAACAAGATGGTTATGGAATCTACAGGCTAATGAAAAATACTGCTGAAAACTGACTCCCCTCTTTCTTTTTTTTCCCTTCCCCCAGGACTGCCATGGAGGTTCTTGCAGTATTGCTGAAATCTAGTAAGTGCTTCTTTTAAAAATTATTTATTTTCTTCACAAAGGTAAATGAACTGGGCTTTCTTGCCATCCCCATACAGTTTCCTGCCTATAAAACAATGAGGCAGTGTTCTAAGAACTTTGAACAATATTACTTTTATGTTGTGAGCAAAGGTTCATCAAGACAATTAAAACTGTCTCAAACAGCAGCATCCTTGTATATACATGACCATGTGTTTGACCCCATGTCTGTTTAAAGTCATGGATTCCAGAATTCTTACCTTCTCCTTGTTTAATATACCCAAAAAGCTCAGTGAAAACAACAGCTGTATTGGAATGGGCTTCAGGTGTCAAGGGGAATAGAAATATACTACAGATGTAAAGTATGTGTGTGGCAATAAATGGATAGGAGGAATGCTGGTAATATCAATGTCACATATATCAAGCAGAAGAGGATATTAGCTATTATTTGGACAGTGGAGACAATTGTTCTGAATATAATGCCAATTTCCCCCCTCAGTTATGTAATTCAATAAAAAATACTTGGAAGTGGGGATAATCTAAATTTGACCCAACTATATGGGGTTAGAGGTAATCATCAGTATATTATACCAAATACTATGCATTTAAGGTGAAGTATTAGCTGATTTTTTTGGCGGGGGGAGAAGTCAATGCCTTTGATTTGGGAATTCTGACTATAGGGAATTCTGAGTGAAGTAATGCTTCCCATGAATGAATTCTAGAAATTCAGCTCCAATGTGTAATTATAATGAACTACTTGAGACATTGAGAATTTAAGTGACTTGTTTATGGTCACATAGTATGTCAGAATATGTCACAGGTAGTTTTTTGAACACAGATCTTTCTGACTCCAAGGCTGATTCTTTCTCTGTTTCTCTGCACAGCCTTTTTTTCTCTAAATTTTTCGTTATTTTATCCTTTTCATCTCATCTTTTTGAATTTGGATCTTTGGTAACCAGCTGATTAGATTATATTTGTTCTTGTGGAGGCTGATGGGTAATAATTAAGTTTTACTGTCTTATAAATTAATAAGTGATTTTAAAACAGAAACAACAAACTTTTATAAACTGAGCATGATGAAAATAGATCATATATTTTGCCCTTTGTCCTGAATGAACAATATATTGAGGTTTCAATTAATTTTGTTTTTTGAAACTTTCTATAGTGCCAAGGTATGTATACAATACCATATCCTGAAGACATAGTGGAGGCTGTAAGATAGTTAGGGAGTGAGGAGTTGGGAAGTTATGACTACCTTGAAATAAGAAATAGAAAAACATTATCACTGGGTCCTGGAAAGAAATTCATAAGACTGAATCTGCCTCAGATCTCTATTGTAATGACTTGCTTGCCCAGTCTGTTGCTACAATTACAATTACAGGTGCTTGATATAGTTAAGTGGTGGTGGGAAAGGTATTAACACTCAGAAATTCTGAGAATGGTAGAATAGAAACCTTGTAAGAAAGGAGAACCTGTGCTAAGGAGAGTGTGTTTCCTTTTTTATGCTCCATGCACCAGTACTTTTATCTCTCTAGACATGAAGATCGTATGTTTTTATAGAAGTTAATATTTCATAGAAACAGTATATAACCTGCATCTCAGAATTGGGATCAACAATTCTGAAGGATGTGCCTCTCTTCAACAATGAAATGTTTCAAACCAGTTCCAATTGTTCAGTAATGAAGAAAGCCATATACACCCAGGGAGAGGGATATGAATGCGGACCACAACATAACATTTTCATGCTCTCTATTGATGTTTGCTTGCATTATGTTTCCCTTCTTAGATTTTTTTTCTTGTAGATCTGATTTTTCTTGCATATCAAGATAACTGTAAAAATATGTATACACACATTCGATTTGAATGTTTTTTTTAACATAAGTATTTTAACATAATTAACATGTAGTAGACTTCCTGCCATCTAGGGGAGGGGTAGGGATTGGGGGGAAAATTTGTAACAGAAAGCTTTGCAAGGGTCAATATTGAAAAATTACTCATACTTATGTTTTGCAAATGAAAAGCTTTAATAAAATGAAAAAAAAAATAAAGTTGGCAACTTACTTTATTACTAAAAAAAAAAAAAAAGAATTGGGATCAAACATATCAGATCTGATCCTGAGGACTTAACCCAGGGACAACCATTTTCTTTAATTGGCTTCTTATTCTCACCTCTACTTAGTCCAGAAAAACTTCTGAATGTATTCAAATATATATCATGTCTGTTTCCTCAAAAGTGAGTAAAAAGGGCCTCCAGGTCCAATATAAGCATTAAAGGTAGGAAATAAAAAATGAGTAATGGACAACTAATGTTTTAACTGATAGAAAATTCAGAAGACACAAAAGATGCACAGGACTCCATAAACAGATTAAAAGGAAAAGAAAAAAACAAAACAAAACAAAGCAACAACCTCTTGTCCTGAAATTGCCAATTTGGTGTCCCAGGAAATAACTGAACTTGGGGTAATTACTTGATCATTCCTTGACATTCTAGTGAATCCCTCTTTTCCATACATCTTTGCACAGTTCTTTTGAGACCCACAGCAATAACCTGTGGTTTAGAAGACTCCTCTCAAAAGGAAAGCATTTTTTTGACGATTGATGAACAAGCAAGTTTCTTCCAACTGGACCTTCAGAGACCAATTTATTCACTGTCTTTTCTCTTCACATAGGAAACTGATTAGGAGTTATGTAGATGATACTCTTCTCTCTTCAAAGATCACAATGTATCAAAAAATACCCTAATTGTTCTAGAAAGTCTGATCCTTGAACTTTCAAAGTTCAGAATTTTTTCTGTAGACAATGTCTGGAGAATGTCCCTTTCTCTTTGGAAAGTTATATTCTATGATCATGTTGCCTTTGGGAATTCAAAATCTCCCCTCCTCCATATATGAGTCTGGTGTTCATGAATATTTTCCATGTATAACCATCTTGGGCTATATGAATTCAAAGCACATATCTGCTCTGCCATGCTTTTATTCAGGACCCCTAGCATTACTCCAGCTGTTGTCATTTCTGGTGCTGGAAAAGCCCACCGCCATGTCTCTGGTTTTTGACATGTTCAGAAAAGGAAACATGGTTAGAATGCAGAAAGATGGCTACCTGGTCACACTCTGGAAGAAGGCACAAATAAGAGGCAAATAGGGAATCCTAAAAGCAAGAGGGGGTTTCTTTGTGAGCTTGCTTTTATTACCATAGAGGGATGGCTCCACAGACTAGACTCTGTTGTTCTGAATTTTTGCTAGACAATCATTTTGGGTTTTCCCATGTCCTCTCAAGAAGTCACCTGTGGCCAAATACATATCATGTCTATTTCCTCAAAAGTGAGCAAAAAGGGCCCCCGGTTCCAATATAAGTATTAAAAGTAGAAAATACAAAATGATAATGGACAGCTAATGTTTTAATTTAAAAAAATCCAGAAGACACAAAAGATGCATAGGACTCCATAAACAGATGTCCAAACTATCAGATGCCCTCAAACAAAGGTCTATACTTTATGATCTCTTCAAGTTGATTGAGGAGTTCACAGAATTGTTTGAGGACTCTTCTGATTAATCATCCTTTAGAGTTTTGACTATTTAATTTAAAATTATTTGTGCTGTCTCTACGCTTTGCTTACAAAGATGCCAATTCTATAATATACTGTATCCCATAATAGCCAAAGCCCAAAGACAGAACCCATTCATTATTTTAGCTGAAGTGATGATGTATGCTAATCAAGAAAATTAAAATCAGGATAACAAAACTGATCATGCATTGCCTTTAACTTGCAAAGCTAATGATCTTGACCCTCTAAATAAAAGTATTTCTATATATCTCTATCTGTATGCAATTTAAATTTGTGGTTGGACTAGATGCTAAGCTTTCTTACAACTCAGTGATTTGATGACTCTATGATTATAGGAGTTTAAGTCTTCCTTTGTTATCCAAGAAAAAAAGACAACGTGTAGGTAATTTACATACATGTATTTACATATATATATGTATATGTATATCCATATATTTCCAAATATCTGCCTTCCAGTGAATTGCCTATGTGATTTGCCATTCTCACCAATGGAGTCAAATTCCTTTGAGTGAAAAAGAGATAGAGAAGTTCAAGCATTAAATCTGGATTTCAAGTCCCTGAATTTGAATCCCAGCTTTGTCATTTAAATATGTGTGACCTTGATCAAACCATTTTGGTTGAAAAGTTATTTTTATATACCATAGAGGGATGGCTGCACTGACCAGAATCTATTCTTTGGAGTTTTAGCCAGGCAATCATCTTCACTGTATCATATTAAGTGACTTTAAAAGGTCCTTCCAGGTTTAAGTCTATGGTTTTAGAATGTTTTAGAAATTTCCCATTCAAATGTCATGACATTCTTTAGTCTTGTTAGATTACTGCAGAAAAGTTTATTTGACATAACTAATTGTCACCTTGAAATGCATAGAGACTCTGAGATACAGGACAAATAAACTTCACCTAAAGACTTTGGGAGAAAGGAAAGTTTAGACAAGACAGACAGTTGAGAGAGAATGTGGCTCTAACATGGAAGATCAGAATGAATACTCCATTGATGAGTACCCCAAAGAAGGTACCTTGATTGAGAGAGAGTGAGAAAGGAGAAGATGGCTTCAAAGGAAATAAAAAAGTCAAACAAACATGGTCACCATAGAGTGAATAAGTCAGATGCAAAATAGTTCAGGAATTTATCTAAGACCAACCTTGCATCCAGCTAGCCACTCTGTGGTAACCAAATGTAGGCCAGAAGGCATAAAACTCAACAGGATCAAAGCATTTCCTGTTTCCTTCTCTCTGCCATCAAGAGGGAGAATAGTTGGAAGTCTCATTTCTCTTCTTGTCTCAGCAGTTACAGATCCTTGAAGTTAAAAAATGAATCTCTGATCCATTAGACAGGTTTCTCAGTAGTTATTTAGGCCTAACCCAAATCCCATGCATTTTCTACAAATATCTTTTTCATGCCCTCCTCTATTATCTTCCCTTTGCTCCATCTTCCTTCCTCAATGTGTGCACACACACACACACACACACACACACATACACACACACACACACACACACACACACACACACACACACCTCCCGCTCCCCCAGCAGAACAAATGATAGACTGAATATTTCTGAAATGAAAGCTTTGGCCTATTATTCTATATCCCATCCAAAATCACTTAGCTTTTTATTACCGGAATTTAATAAAGCTTTGATTAAGGAATAGTGCTTCTTCCACTGCAGACAATCTTTTCTATAATAAATCACAAAGGCATATTGTCTTTTGTCTCTGTCTTCCTCTCCTTCTATAATTCTACTTTCCCTTATTCCCAGTTCTTCTACCCCTCTTTTGCCTCTCTTTTCTTCTTCCTGTCTGTGCCCTGCTGTCTTTTTCATGAGCATTAGAAATAAATGAATTTGTGAAAAATCATAGCCCTAGAAGCAGCTTTTAAATGAGCACACAGCAATGGGATCATGTCTGACTTGTACTGGCTCTAGTGATGAATTCTCAAATAATGCTTTGGTATTAACCTTGCCGCCCAGATTTAAAGGTCACATTATTGCAACAAGGAAACACCTTCTGGTTCAGGCACTAAATCTTAATAAAGGAATGATAGGGCTGCTTCAGCTCTGCTTTCAACTTACATGCAGAATTAGCATTTAGGAAAGTAGAATTTGCAGGCAGTGAGGGAAGGCTGTAGGAAGGGAAGAAAATTGGTAAACAAAGTACAGGAGAGTTAATTGGAAGGTTCGCAGACACACCACACACACACACACACACACACACACACACACACATATATATTTACATGATTGTTTGCCTATGACTTGGAGGGAAGTAGAAGGTCCTTTCTCATTTCTGGTGGGGAACTAGAGAGTATTTGAACTCTGACTCCCACAGAAAAGAAATTGAGAATGGGTGTGAATAGGTTGCCATAGAAGTCCAAAGAGGGTATTTTATAGTGTAGTTTGGAATGAGGATAAACTATCATTTCCAAGATATATGATCTATTGCTTGGACAATTTGTCAAACTGCAAGATGACTAAAATCAATTCAATTAAGCATTTATTAGGCACCACAGTGTGCCAGGCAGTGTGTTAGGTCCTACAGATACAAAACCAATAATGAAACAATCTCTAAACTCATTCATTCAATCAATATACCTTTATTAGGCAATTACTATGTATAAAGTATTATGTTAGGTTCTAGGATTATGAAGAGAAAAAAAGAAATAGTCTCTGGTCTCAAGGAGTTTGCATTCTATTAGGGAGGGAAATAGAACATATATACAAATTATAGTAAAGGAAATGGATGCATTAGAGAGTACTAATACCTGGGGAGGGAGTAATGGTGAACAAGTGTGAAAGGTATCATCTTACTTGAAATTTAGATCATTTGGAGTATGGTGTGCTATTGTCTCTCCACTTTAAGTCAAATAATACATTTTTGCTAATCTGATTCTTTCTCAGCTAGTTGAATCATTGTCTACTATTTCTGGATAACTGGCAGTATCCATGTATTGCAAATTCAGTCTTCTAGTCAGTGAATATGCCTCTTTACTCCATGAACAACTACTTGACCAATACTTATAATCATTACAGTTAAGGGAAAAATGAATTGCACACATATGAGGTGATAACAATTAGTGCTAGTAAAATTAAAGAAGCTACTAGCAGGATTGAGAATTCACTACTTTCCTATTTTCTTGGTAGTTCTTGACATCCACTGGGCCCACTGGATGTTTAATGCTCTATCAGTGTCTAGAGTGATGGTCCATCCTCTCCAAGGGCACTGAAGGCATGATCTATCCAGCTGATTTCTGGATTCATCATAAACTCACAATACACAGGGTAATGATAAGAAATGTGATGGGAATCATTCTTGTTTTTGAACAATAACCAATTTCATTATAATAGTCTGAGGTAATTTTTTTCAGTTGTTATATCTGTTTGGCTAGAGAAATATAGTGTTTCTCCTAAGCTAAAAATCAGCATCAAATACATTTTATTGATATTTGCATTTGCTACATGGGAATGTTTGACTTTGCTAAACTTGGTGTGAATCCCCATCACAATTCACATTGATCATACTGTGGATTTTTATAAGAACTGCTGTTAATTCTCAAGAACTGAGAAGAAAACTTAAAGAAGGAATGCTTCTTTGTGGATGTTACATACCTCCTCGTCAATCTGGTGAAGTCCATAGATCCCTTATTAAAATAATTTTTAAAAGCATTAAAATAAAATATACAAGATTTTAAAGGAAACTATGTTGAAATTCAATTATTAAAAAAGTCCCCTAAAAAGCATGCTCAACAAACAAACAAAAAAAATCAAGTTCACATTCCTCAGATAAAGAATCCTTGGTTGAAGAGAACTGGGATTATTTCTATCAAATAAAAGGAGACTGAAAGGTAAATATTATATTCCTAATATATGAAATATTCTTACATGAGGTAAAGTGGTAGATGACAAATAAATGAGTATATGTTATTCAAAGCAGGAAGAAATGAAGGAAAGACAGGGAAGATTTTGTCCAAGTTTCTCCATGTGTGGACAATGCTCTGTGGAGAGAATGCAGATGTACAAGCTGAAAAACATCAGCAAAGTTGTGCAAGGTGCCAAATTGGAGAAATAAGTTTTGGTTTCCTGAAGGCAGAAGAATTAATTGGTGATAGAAGGAAGGTAAAAGAAATGGAAAAGCTTATTCAGAATTCTGCTATATCACATTACCTTCTAGCCCAGTGCATAGGCAAAGTAATTTTATTTCTGGGCATATAATTCACCTTTTCCTGACAAATATGTATGTATTTTTTGTATTCTGAATGGAGAAAGGGGAAAGGAAGAAACAGAAAAAACTCCTCCCACTCCCCTTGATCCTCCAGGTAACTGCCAATCTACTGAGTTAAAAATAGCATTGGGGATCTCATCATTCCAGAGGAATGGGAAGAATACAAGCAGAGGGTGATTCTTTCTTATGCCAGGTGGTGGTGCTGTTCTTTTAGCTATCTTGGTTGCCACCAGTCCAATATTTATTTTCAGCAAGTAATTTGTTTATCAGGAGGTTATTTTAATCTAATTTTGGTCATATTTGCTATACCACACTATCTATGCTTCCCAGCGTTAGCAGCTTGCATGGTTTGGAGGAAATTAGCTGAAGATGGTCTCTGAGGCATTTGCTCAGCCGTTATTTAGGGGAATGGGGAGGAGGGAGCTTGAAGAGCTAAGGGTTATGAAAGCAGATGCAACTTGTTGCACCGTTAATATCATTACAGTGACTGAACAAGAGTCATGGGGGCTGTGAACCTTTAAAGCAGCTTTTTGAGAACTGCCTCTGATTTAATACTAACAGTTCCCTACTAATAACCTTTCTTAAACTCTGGTTCCTACTTCCTATTTTCACATAACTAAGAGTAAACTCACTTGCTATGTAAGCATCAATCTATGTAAGCATTTATTAAACCCCTACTATGTACCAAACACTCTGCAAAGCTCTGAGAATATGAAGAAAAAAAATGAAATGGCATTTACCCTCACAGAATTTTCATCAGAGTGGGGGAGGGGGATGGAATAAATACATACTTATGAAGAAATAAAGGCCAGATATGTGCAAAATAAATACAAAGTAATTTGGGGCTGGCAGAGTTAACTGAGAGGATTCAGGAAAAGCCTTCAAGGAAGGGGCATTTGAGCTGAGCCTTAAAGGGATCTGAGTTTTCCAAGAGGCAAAAAATGGGACTCCCCCCCTTTTTGGGGGCATTTGCATGATCTTCTCATGTCTACCCAAGATATTTAACTGATTTGAAAAAGACTTCTACTTTCCAGACAATCTCTTCATTTTACAGACTTGGCAACTGAGATTTAGAGAATTTGAAGTGACATACCTAACCTTACATGCCAGTTTCTTGAATCCTAAGTCCAAAGCTTAGTCTACTATGCTAGGTTGCTTCTTTAGTCAGTCAACTCTTTTTTCTTTTCTTTTCTTTTTTTTCTTTTTTTTTTTGCTTTTTGCTGAGGCAATTGGGGTTAAATGACTTGCCCAGGGTCACACAGCTAGGGAATGTTGTGTCTGAGATCAAATTTGAACTCAGGTCCTCCTGACTTCAGGGCTGGTACTCTATCCACTGCACCACCTAGTTGCCTCCCAACTCTTTTTTCTTAGTGGTCCCTGGAATATTTCCATTCTCCTTTGAAAATTATAAGATTCCATTTCCAGTTCTGGTATTTACCCAGATTGCCTTGGGGAAACTATTCATCTTATCTCTCCAAGACTCAGTTTCTTAAATTGTAAAATTATGAAGTGGACTACGTGATCTCTAAGGTCAAGCTTTAATATTCTGTGCTTCTATGCTTGTAGTGGGAGATTGGAATGACTTTAGCAAACTTCTAGCCTGCTGTTTATTTGGTGAGAAGGCAATGCATATGAAAAAGAAGAGTCTTTTCATATTTTCCCATTTCATCCTATTTAGAGGATTATTTTTTTTTGTGGCATTTCTCCAGGAATTGGGATATGAGCAGATAGTGGGCTTAGTGGTTAGTGTGCAAGCTCTAGAATCAAGAAGGCCTGATTTCAAATTCCACCTCAGCTATGTAATAGTCTTGTGATCTTGGATGAGTTACTCAACCTTGATCTCAGGTTCCTCAACTGTAAAATGGAGATAATTAAAACATTTACCTCCAAGATTTGTTGTCAAAGACAAGTTAAATAATATTTGTAAAACACTTAGCATGGTGTTTGGAACATAATAGGCACTATATAAATTATTATTATTGGAATTGAATCTATGATTATACAGATGAGGGAAACTCTTTGGTAAGGAAATTCCCTCAGTCAATGCAGGTAGTGCCTGCATTGATATGCCTGAAATGATATGCCATCATTTCAGATTTATGCCATTTTAGATATTCCTGTTTCCTTAGGAAGAAAGATTAACGTCATCAATGAGAATAATGGAAAAGAAGGAGAAACATCTAGGAAAATAACAAAAATCTTCTGTAACCTGACTTCCAATCCAAAAATCAGAGAGTTGAGTTAGCATAATGATAATCAAAAGTTAGATAAATAATTTTAGGGGGTGGAGCCAAGATAGTGTAGTAAAGCCAGGAAGCTGCTCAAGTTCTTCCAGTTTCCCTTGAAAATCTCTGAACAGAGCCTAATGGAATGAAACCACTCTTTAGCTCAAGATAGTCTGAAAAAACTTTAAGGAAGGTCAGTCTCATTGGGGTTAAAAGAGTGTTCAGTCCAAGTTAGATAGACTTTGGGAAAGTCAGTGAGATGATTTTAATCACGGCAAATCAGCAACTAAGACCCCCCTATCCTGACTCAACAGAGGAGCAAATCATCAGGGCAGCCCCTAGTCCAGTTCAGAAGGCAAACTCTGGGAAACCAGACTGTTTGCTGTAAAGAGTGGCCAAGCTATCCCCTACAAGCACAAGGAGCCCTTGTGCTCAAAGTCAAAACTCAGAGCTATACAGGAAGTTTGATACATGGCATCCTTTTCCTCAGGAGCAGAGCTCTACCTTAAAAATAAAATTAAAAAAAAATAGGAAATACGAAAAGAAAAAGAAATAAAATGAGCATGAAACAGAAAAGAACCTTGACCATAGAAAGCTACTATGGTGACAGGACAGACCAAAACACCAACTCAGAGGAGGGTAGAATGTCACAAAAGAAGTCTCAAAGGGTGAGTGAGATAAACTGGTCTCACACCCAAAAAGGCTTCTTGGAAATAATCATAAAAGACTTCAAAAGACAAATAAGAGAGATAGGAGAAAAAAATGAGAAAAGAAATGAGAGGTATGCAAGAGAGAGTCAACAGCTTAGAAAAGGAAGAAAAAAATATTTGAAGAAAACAACTCCTTAAACAGTAGAATAAACCAAATGGAAAAAGAGATACAAAAGATAAATGAAAAAAATCCCACATTAAAAAGTAGAACAGGGCAAATGGAAGCTAATGACTTTGTGAGAGAGCAAGAATAATTAAAACAAATTAACAAGAATGAAAAAGTGGAAGAAAATGTGAAATACCTCAGTGGCAAAACAGCTGACTTGGAAAATAGATCTAGAAGAGACTATTTAAAAATGATTGTCCTACCTGAAGGCCAAGATCAAAAAAAGAGCCTGGAGAGCAGTCTACAAAATGCCTTTAAAAAAACTGCCTCAATATTCTAGAAACAATGGGGGAAATACTCATTGAAAGAATCTATCAATCACCTCAGGAAAGAAATCCCACAAGGAAAACCCCAAGGAACATTTTTGCATAACTCCAAAACTATAATCTCAAGGAAAAAGTACTACAAGCTGCACGACAAAAACAATTCAAATATCAAAGAACAACAGTTTGGATCACCCAGGATCTGGCATCTCCTACAACAGAGCATCAGAGGGCCTGGAATACCATACTCTGTAAGGAAAAGGACCTGGGGTTACAACCAAGAATTAACTACCCAGCAAGACTCAGCATCATCTTTCAGGGGAGAAGATGGAGCTTTAATAAAGTAAGAGACTTTCAGTCATTTCTATTGCAAAAAAACAGAGCTAAACACAAAATTTAATCTACAAAAACAGGTCTCAAGAGAACCATAAAAAGATAAACAGGGGGAAAATTATATATTTAAAGTTTAAACTGTTTGCATCCCTAGATAAGAAAATAATATCTGTAATTCTTGAGAACTGTATCTGTCACTGGGGCAGCCAGAAGGGGCATCATATAGACTGAAAGTGAAGTTGTTAATGGGCCCTGATGTTATAACATCAAAGAAATAAGACATTAAGGGGTTGGAAACAGTCTATATGGAAAAAGAAAAAGGGAGGTATAATGCAACAGTTCAACCAAGAGACTTAAAAGACCTATTACAATCTAGGGGGGAAAGGGAGGGGAATAAGCATTATGTGAAGCTTAATCTTATCAGTTTTGCTTTTAAGAGGGGAAAAATTATTTATTTATTTTGAATTAAAGCTTTTTATACCTGGGTAATTTCTGACATTCACCCCTACAAAATCTAATTTCTAATTTTTTCCCTCCCTTCTCCCCACCTCCTCCCCCAGTTGACAAGTGATCCAATATATGTTAAACATGTGCAATTACTCTCTATATTTCCAAAAATGTCATGCTGCACAAGAAAAATCATATCAGAAAGGGAAAACAAAATGAGAAAGAAAACAAAATACAAGCAAGCAACAACAAAAAGAGTGAAAATACTATGCTGCGGTCTACATTCATTTCCAACTGTCCTCTCTCTGTGCGCAGATGTCCTTCTTCATCACTAGACCATTGGAATTGGTCTGAATCACTTCATTATTGATGAGAGCCATGTCCATCAGAATTAATCATCATATAATCTTGCTGTTGCCTTTTATAATGATCTCTTGGTTCTGCTAATGTCACTTAGCATCAGTTCATGTAAATCTCTCTACATCTCTCTGAAGTCATCCTGCTGATCATTTCTTATAGAACAATAATATTCTGTAACATTCATATACCATAACTTGTCCAGTCATTCTCCAATTGATGGGCATCCATTCAGTTTCCAGTTTCTTGCCACTACATAAAGGGCTGCCACAAACATTCTTGCACATGTAGGTCCCTTTCAAGAAGGATTAATTTAATAATTCCGTTGGGTATAGAAATTTATCCAACCCTGTCAAGAATTAAAAGGAGAAAGAGAAAAGAAGAGGAAGAAACAGGATAGAGGGAGGGCAGAAAAACTAGGGGGAGAGGTAAGAGAAAGAGGAAGGTTAATAGAAGATAAGGTAGTGGGTGGAGTGGGTTAAAAAAAACTACTAAGAGAAGTGGGGAGGACTTATAGAAGATAAGATATTGGGTGGGGTGGGTAAAAAAATACATGAGTAAGGACAGGTTGGAAAGAGAGAACAAAAGTATATATGGGGAGAAAAATAGGATAGAGAGAAATACAGAGCTGTTAATCATAACTGTGAATGGGATGAACTCTCCCATAAAACAGAAGCAAATAGCAGAGTTAATTAAAAAAACAGAATCCTACAATATGTCATTTACAAGAAATACATTTGACAAAGAGAGACACATACAGAGTAAAGGTAAAAGACTGGAGCAGAATTTATGCTTCAGCTGAAGTTAAAAAAAAGCAGGGTCAGCAATTCTTATTTCAGATGAAGCAAAAGTAAAAATAGATCTTATTAAAAGAGATAAGAAGGGAAAGTACCTGTTGATAAAGGTTATGGTAAATAATGAAGTAGTAATGATACTAAATGTGTATGCACTGTGTGGTAGAGCAGGCAAATTCCTAGAAAAGATTTTAAGCCAGTTACAGGAAGAAATAGCAAAACTATTCTAGTGGGTGACCTCAATCTTCCCCTTTCAGAATCATAAAAATCTAACCGCAAAAGTAACAAGAAACTAGGGAGGTTAATAGGATCCTAGAAAACTTAGATATGAAGAAAATTGATCTCTGGAGAGAACTGAATAGGGCCAGAAAGGAATATACCTTTTTTCTAGGCAATCCATAGCACCTACACAAAAATCGATGTATTAGGGCATAAAAACCTCACAATCAAATGCAAAGAGGCAGAAATCGTAAATGCTTCCTTTTCAGACTACAATGCAATAAAAATTATATTTAATAAAGGGCCAAGGAAAGATAGACTACAAATCTTGGAAATTAAATAATCTAATTCTAAAGAAGCAGTGGGTCAAACAACAAATCACAGAAACAATCCATAATTTCATCCAAGAAAATGACAATAAAGAAAAAACACACCAAAACCTATGGGATGCAGCCAAAGCAGTTCTTTGGGGAAATTTTGTAAGTCTAAATAGCTACATAAATTAAATAAAGAGATCAACGAATTATGAATGCAACTAAAAACCTTAGAAAAAGAACAAACTAAAAACCCCAAATTAAATAACAAATTAGAAATTCTGAAATTCAAAGAAGGGAGAAACTAAGAAAACTATTGAACTAATAAACAAAACACAAACAATTCATCATTTCATTCAAGAAAAGGACAATGATGAGATAACCTACCAAAAGCAACCAAAGCAATCCTTAGGGAAGAAGTTATATGTCTAAATAGCTACATAAATAAAATAAAGAAACAGGAGATCAATGAATTAGGCATGCAACTAAAAAAAGAACAAATTAAAAACCCCTAATTAAATATCAAATTAGAAATTTTGAAACTCAAAGAAGAGATTAATAAAAGAGACTAATAAAACTATTGAACTAATAAACAAAATTAAGAGTTGGTTTTATGAAAAAAACTAGCAAAATATATAAACCTTTGGATAATTTGATCAGAAAAAGTAAAGAAAAAAAACAAATCAACAGAATCAAAAATGAAGGGGGTGAATATAGCACCAATGAAAAAGAAATTGAAGCAATAATTAGGAGCTATTTTGCATTACTCTATCACAGCAAGTCTGAAAATCTAACCAAAATGGATGAATATTTGCAAAAATATGAATTGCCCAGGTTAACAAAAGAAAAAAAATAAAATACTTAAAACAGTATTATTTTAGAAAAAGAAATTGAAAAAGTAATTAATGAGCTACCTAAGAATAAAAATGTCTAGGATGAAATGGATTCACAAGTGAATTCTACTAAACATTTAAAGAACAGTTAATTTAACTCCTATATAAACTATTTGGAAAAATAGGTAAAGAAGTCACTGATGCATAAATCAAGGACTAAAACAGAGAAAGAAAATTACAGACCAAACTTCCTAATTAATGTTGATGCAAAAATTTTAAATAAAATATTAGCAAGGATATTATAGCAACTTATCATCAGTATAATATACTATGACTAAGTGAGATTTATGCCAATAATGCAGGATTGGTTCAATATCAGGAAAACTATTACCATAATCGACCATATCAGTAACAAAACCGATATCTATCTAAAACTTACATCAAGCATTTTTACACATTCCTAATAAGATCAGGGGTGAAACAAGGAAGCTCATTATCACCTCTATTATTCAAACATTGTTGTAGAAATGTTGGCTTTAGTAATAAGAAAAAAAAAGTAAATTAAAGGAATTAGAATAGGTAATGAGGAAATAAAACTATATCTTTGAAGATATATGTTGATATACTTAGAGAATCTCAGAAAGTCATTCAAATCCATTTTTGCAGCTTTATACAGCCTTATCAAAGTTGCAGAATATAAAAAAACAAATACAAATTATCAGCATTTTTTTTGTATATTACTGACAAATCTCATCAGCAAGAGATAGAAAGAGAAATTCCATTTAAAATTACTGTATATGCAATGAAATACTTGGGGGTCTACTTGCTGAGACAAACAAAGAAATACATGAAAAAAATTGCAAAACACTTCTCACATAAATAAAATTAGATCTAAACAATTGGAAAAATATCAATTGTTCATGGCTAGGCCGAGCAAATATAATAAAAAAATCACAATTCTGCCTAAATTGGTCTATTTGTTCAGTGCCATGCCAGTAAAACTGCCAAAACATTACTCTATAGAACTAGAAAAAATAATAACAAAATTCAATCTGGAAGAACAAAAGATCGAGAATATCAAGGGAGTTAATGAAAAAAATTACGAAGAATGGTGGCTAAGCAATATCAAACCTAAAACTATATTATAAAGGAGCAGTAATCAAAACCATTTGATACTAAGAAATAGAGTGGTGAATCAGTGGAATAGATTAGATACACACAACACAACAATCAAGGCCTATACAATCTAGTATTTGATAAATCCCCAACCTCCAGCTACTGGAATAAGAACTCACTCTTTGACAAAAATTGCTGGGAAAACTGGAAAATAATTTGGTGTATACCTACATCTTACACCCTATACCAAAATAAGTTCAAAATGGATACATGTTTGAGCATAAAGGAGAATATCATAAACAAATTAGGAAAAAAAGGAATAACTTACTTGTGTCAAATTTATGAGAATACAAGTCATTCCCCAATTGATCAAAGGATATGAACAGACAATTTTCAGATGATGAAATTAAAACCATTTATACTCATATGAAAAAATGCTCTAAATCACTATTGATTAAAGAAATGCAAATTAAGACACCTCTGAGGTACCACTTCACACCTTTTAGATTGGCTAAGATGATAGGAAAAGATCATGATAATTGTTGGAGGAGATGTGAGAAAATTGGGACACTAATGCATTGTCGGCAGAGTTGTGAAATAACCCAACATTCTGGAGAGCAATCTGGAACTATGCCCAAAACTTTACCCTTTGACCCAGTAGTGCCATTTCTGAGTCTGCATTCTAAGGAAATCACAGAGGAGGAAAAAGGACCCACATGTGGAAAAATGTTTGTAGTAGCTCTTCTTGTGGTGGCAAAGTTGGGGAATAGCTGAACAAGTTGTGGTACATGAAGGTAATGGGATATTATTGCTCTATAAAAACAATGAATAAGCTTATTTTAGAAAGGCCTAGAAAGATGAAGTGATGCTGAGTGAAATAAACAGAACCAGGAATATATTGTACGCAATAACAGCAACAATGTGCAATGATCAAGTATGAAAGCCTTAGTTCTCAGTAGTCATCCAGTCATCCAAAGCAATCCCACTAGACTTTATATAGAGAATGCCACCTGCATCTAGAAAAAGAACTAAGGAGACTGAATGTAAATCAATATATGCTATGTTCACTTCTTTTTTTTCTGTTTTTTAAAATTTCTCCCATGGTTTTTCCCTTTTGCTTTGATTTTTCTCTCCCAACATGATTCATAAAGCAATGTGCATTAAAAATAAATAAAATTACTACAAAAAGTTCACAAAATAAGTTAGATAAGTTTTTTCTCAGAAAAACATACTGAAAGTTAATGCTCCCTTAAATTGTAGACAAGTAATTGATCCTCTTGGGACCAATAAAGGTGATTAACTTGCATTGAATTTGGAATATATATTCCTACTTAGAGGTATGGTCATAACAGAGAATTCTCATAGTAAAATATCTAGATTTGTAAATACTCTAAATTTATCACTATTTAGATTATAGATGGCAGTACACCTACCTGAAACAAACCTCTTAGTTAGCTTGATATAATGCTGTCCAATGCAAAATCAGTAGTTCTTATCTGACCATATTATCATCTTACATGACTATAATGCAGAATGAAATGGTTACTTGCCCTCTTATACATCACAAGAGCTCATATTGATCCTAGGACTTCTCCACTTGTCTGATTATTCTGCTTCTAAGATTGGGCTAGAATGTACTTTTGATGACAGTGTGAAATTCTGTTCAAGGATGCTCAGGAGCACATGAGTAAATAATACCACTTAGTAATAATCTCCGTTCCCCTCTGAGAAAGGGCAAAGTCATAGTGTTCCAAGAAGCGTGATTGTCTTCTTCAATCACCACTGCATGGAATTTTCAGGGCATTCAGCAATTGGAATTTACAAAACATTTAAGCTCTAATGTTCCTACCCAGAATAGTACATACGCTTCTCTCTTTTTCTTTCTCTCTACTATCCTCTATTCCTGAATGTGTGTCCATATTCAGTTGGTCTAGAATTCTTGGGAATAAGGGGTTAATATAGCAGTGTAGCTGATCCCTAAACCTTTTGAAAGTTAGATACTATATATTTCTGGCATTATAAATTTGCTGGTTATATATGAACAACAAAGCACCAAAGAGTTCTGTGATGGGCAGATATAGTTTTGGTTCTAAAAGATAAGCAATAGCTTTTTCATCATAGGTTAATTGTACAATAACTTATTTGACATTTACATTAGAATTAGAATTGACAATGATGTCAATAAGGTACTAATCAGAACATATCCATAACATATGCATCTTATGTCCCAGGTCTACTCAGGCTTCTCTCTGGAGCTTTGGTTTTATATGGAATGTTTATAGTACCTAATGTGTCTTCTCTGAGTTCAGTTTATATGATTCAAAATAACAGAATTACAAAATTTCAGAGTTGGAAGGAACCTCAGATTCTATCTAGTTTAATTCACATTTGAACAAATATCCACTTTACAAAATGCCAACAAATGGTTATGCAGCTTTTGCTGAAAGACTTCCAGTGAGGGGAAACACATTACCTCCCAAGACAACCTATTATATTTTCATATAATTCTAATTGTTAGGAAGTTTTTTTTTACATCAGACCCCAATTTGCAATTTCTACCCATTGTTCCTAGTTTAGTCCTCTGTGGATGAGTAGAAGAATTCTGATTACTCTTCCAGAAGACAGCTCTTAATTTACTTGAACACAGCAATAATATCCCTTCTCAATTTTTTATTTTTCAGGTTAAACATATTTAATTTTTGTTTATTTTAAAAATATTAACCACAACTATTTATTAAGCACTTATTATTTTACAGGCACTTATTAAGTGCCTGTAAAATTCAAACATAGGAAAAAATTCATCCTTGTTCTCAGGGAACTCACATCTTCATTTTTTCTTTACCATCTTATTTGCCATGCTTTCAAGACTTCTCAGTCAATCAATGCTATTTCTAAGATGTGACTTCCAACTGAAAACCAATATGAATTGATCAGTAACTGTTATTCTTTTTCAGTGTGTGTGAGAGAGGCAGTTAGGGTTAAGTGACTTGCCCAGAATCACACAACTAAGTGTTAAGTGTCTGAGGCTAGATTTGAACTCTCATCATCCTGACTCCAGGGATAGAGTTCTATCTACTGGAATACTTAGCTGCCTCTTGTGAATTGATTAGGATGGCATCCAATAGTACTGTCACCTCCAAAACATAGTTTGTAGTTACTGTGTCATTTCTCATGAAGCCTAAGATTACATTAGCTTTTTGAATTTACCTTCCATTGAAACATCAAGACTTTTTTTCAATGAACTGTGGTTAGCTGGCCATATTTTGCCTTTTATACTTGTGAAATTGATTATTTGAATTTATACATCAAACTACAATTATCCCTTTTTATTTTCATGTCTAACACTGTAAATTGAGATTTTTTTTTGGACCATGATTGTCATACATATTTGTTGCTTTTCCAAGTTTGGTGTCATCTGAAAATTTAATAAGAGACAGCATGGTATAATAAAGAGAGCTTACTTGAGACTCCTGAAAACCTGGTTTCAGGTCCTACCTCTTATAAATCTTGACTGTGTGACCTTGTGTAAGATACTGAACATTTCAGTTCCCTAGTCAACTCTCTAAGTCTTTAAGTTGTAGAATAGTCAGGGATTTGTATTGGTAGAGAATGAACTTCCTCATTGGAAATTATTCTAGGATATATTATACCAATATAATATACCAATAAATAGATGTAGGAAACTCTTCCATATAGATATACATACCTCTCTCCCCCTCTCTTTCACATCCATCCATCCATCCATTCATCGATCCATCATATGTGGGGGAGCTAGGTAGCACGGTAGACAGAATGCCGAGCTTGGATTCAGGAAGACCTGACTTTAGATCTGGCCTCAGATACATATTAGTTATATAATCCCGGGAAAGTTATTTGAAACTATTTGCCTCAGTTTCCTCATCTGCAAAATGAGCTAGATAGAGAAATGTAAAACCATTCTAGTATCTCATCAAGAAAATCCTAAAGGGGGTCACAAGAATTAGATGCAACTGAAAAATAGATTTTAATACATAGATATTCATGAATATATGTAAAAAAAATCTGTGTTTCCATTTGATATTGGCTAAGAAATAGAGTAGTTAGTTGATCAGTGGAATAGGTTAGGATCATAGGACAAAATAGTCAATAACTATAGCAATCTAGTGTTTGGCAAACTCAAAGACTTCAGCTTTTGGGATAAGAACTCACTATTTGACAAAAACTTCTGGGGAAAAATGGAAACTAGTATGGAAGAAACTAGGCATTGACTCACACCTAACACTACATATCAAGATAAGATCGAAATGGGTTCATGATTTAGACATAAAGAATGATATAATAAGCAAATTAGAAGAACATAGAATAGTTTACCTCTCAGATCTGTGGAAAAGGAAGGAATTTTTGTCCAAAGTAGAACTGGAACTCATAATTGAACACCAAATTCATAATTTTGATTATATTGAAAAGTTTTTATACAAACAAAAGTAATGCAGACAATACTAGAAGGGAAGCAATAAATTGAGAAAACATTTTTACATTCAAGGGTTCTGATAAAGGCCTCATTTCTAAAATATATAGAGAATTGACTCAAATTTATAAGAATTCAAGCCATTCTCTAAATGATAAATGGTCAAAGGATATAAACAGATAATTTTCAGATGAGGAAATGAAAACCATTTCTAATCATACAAGAAGATGCTCTAAATCACTATTAATCAGAGAAATACAAATTAAAACAACTCTGAGATATCACTACATTCCTTTCAGTTTGGCTAAGATGACAGGAAAAGATAATGATGAATGTTGGAGGGAATGTGGGAAAAGTGGGACACTAATACATTGTTGGTGGAACTGTGAACGGATCCAACCATTCTGGAGAGCAATTTGGAGCTTTGCTCAAAAAGTTATCAAACTGTGCATACCCTTTGATCCAGCAGTGTTTCTATTAGACCTATATCCCCAAAAGATCTTAAAGGAAGGAAAAGGACCCACATGTGCAATAATGTTTGTTGCAACCCTTTAGTGGCAAGGAACTGGAAACTGAGTGGATGCCCATCAATTGGAGTTATGGTATATGAATGTTATGGAATATTATTATTCTATAAGAAACAATCAGCAGAATGAGTTTAGAGAGGCCTGGAGAGACTTATATGAACTGATGTGAAGTGAAATGAGCAGAACTAGGAGATCATTGTGCATGGCAACATCAATAATATAGAATAATGAATTCTGATGAATGTGACTCTTTCCAACAATGAGATGATTGATGCCAGTTTCAATGATCTTGTGATGAAGAGAGCCATCTATACCCAGAGAGAGGACTGTGGGAACTGAATGTGGATCACAACATAACATTCTCACTCTTTTTGATGTTCACTTGCATTTTGTTTTCTTACTCATTTTCTTTCCTTTTTGATTTGATTGTTCTTGTACAAGAGAATTGTGTAAATATGTTTACACATATTGGATTTAACATATATTTTAACATGTATAATATATATTAGATTGCTTGCCATCTAAAGGAGGGGGGTAGGGGAGAGGAAGGGGAAATCTGAAACACAAGGCTATGCAAGGGTCAATGGTGAAAAGTTATCCATGCATATGTTTTGAAAATAAAAAGCTTTAAAAAATCTGTTTTTCTATCCTGGTTCTTTTTCTAGACAACTTTGGTTAGAGTAGATCAGGTAGAGGACCCTTTAAGTGGAGCTCCAGTAGTCCTGAGGACTTCTGGTCTCAATCATTTAACAAAGATTTCAAGAAAACTAATTTGACTCAGGATATTTTAGATCCTTTCAAAAAGAATTAGAAAACTTCTTTCTCCAGGGATCCTTTAACTAAAAACTTAAGTGGAACAATTGCAAGTGGTCATATACAAAAGTGATTTTTAATTGCTTGCCACAGAAGTCATGGAAAGGATTCTAGAGATGAATGAAAGCATGTGGGGTGGGGGCAGTTGAATATGGTTATCTTGTTATTGCTTATTATTCAGCTATTAGTCATGTCCAACTCTTCATGACCCCACTAGGAGAAGGAAATGACAAATCACTCCAGTTTAATGTAAGAAAACCCCAACTCTTACTAATTGTGTGACAAGTCACAACCTCCTTTGATTTGTCACACAATTAATAAGTATCTGAGGCCAGATATGAACTCAGGAAAAGGAGTCTTCCAAACTTGGCACTCTGTCCACTGTGTTGCCTTTCTGCTCATGTGCTTATTTTAGGCGACCACTATGGTATGTTTCAATTCTTATAATTCTATTATGACAGTGTGATTCTATGTGATCTCTTAAATTAACAATTTTCCTGTTTAGAAGTATGGAAAGGATTCTTTCCACAATGCAACTGTCCCCAGCACTCTCAGACAAGGTACTTAGTTAGAAATTAGTCCAAGTAAGATGGCTTTGAAAAGAGAGATCAAGTGCAATCTGTTAATCACATGTATTCCACAACACTTTTCAAATATGAACCAAATTAAAATATATTTGGGAAATATTTAATAAAATAAAAATATAATAAACAGAGATATTACATTTGAAAACTTACCCAATATGTAGGAATCCTTATGTAACCTTTAGTGACCCTCATTTCTATTTGAATTTGAAACTATTGTTTCTTGTTGTTCAGTCATTTTATAATCTCCTGTGACTATTTTGGCAAAGATACTGAAATAGTTTGCCATTTCCTTTTCTAGCTCATTGTACAGGTGAGGAAACTGAGAAAAATAGGGTTACACAGCTATCAAGTAACTGGGGCCAGACTTGAACTCAGGAATATGAATCTTCCTAACTCCAGCCCTAACACTCCATCTTCCATGTCACCTACCTGCTTAGAACACAATATTAAGGCAGCTTGGGATCTGAGCAGTACTAGCTTTCTCTTAAGCCAAGAGGGATTTTTCTTAATAGATCCAGGTCCTTAACTATGGGATGTCTGAGGGGCCTTCCTTTCAAAATAGTAACTCCGCAGAAACTTTGGCCAATAATATGTTTCCTGTGTTCACAAACTTGGTTTAAAGTCTTTCCTTTACCACCTGACTTTGTTTAACAAACTAATCTGCATATTTGTAACCCAGGTGTTTGAACTTTCATCGAATCTGTTCCTCTTTTTCACTGAATTCAGCCTGCTTATATCTTAAACCTGTATCTATCTACTGTGCTGTTACAAATTTCTGATTATGTGGCATTATTGAAGATTAAAAAAAATAAGTCTTAATATTTGCAGAGGTGTATTTGCAGAGATGGAGAATCTTCTTCCTCTCATATTAAAGAATCCAATTTAAATGGGTACTTCATGAGAATATAAGATCTTTGCCCAAAAAAACAATTTTTTTGGTGTTTTTGTGCAATGGAAAGAGCTTAGTGGATCCTTAGAAAATATTTTCATTAGCAGAGTATTTGTTCTTTTCTTAGACATGAGAAAGAAACTCTTTCTACTTTCCTACTCCCTAATTTGCCTTTTTCCCTGTTATTCAATTTAGCTTCTTTTTGGAAGTGGTGATGGACTGGCTACAACTGAGAACTAGACATAAATAGCAAATACATAAAACAAATTTTCTGATTGTTTAAATTATCAGACACTGAAATGGGGAATAAGGCATTATCCAAAAGTAAGGTATTAAACTATTTTCTTTAGATGTTCAAAATTAAGACAGGTGATTATTTGTTTTTGAATAAATTTAAATATAATCATGGTTTATATTTTATAGCATTGTCACAAGGCACTAATTAAATCCTTTGTTGATTATTTCAAATTTATCTTATACATCTTCTCTAATTTTGTTCGTCTGTAGCTGTCTGCATATTGTTTTTTCCAATTATATTATGATCTCCTTGAGAGTAGGGACTATCTTTTGCCTTTTTTTGTATCCTCAGCATTTAACCCATTGCCTGGCACATAAGAGGCATTAATAATCACTTTATTGATTGTCTGACATTGACCCTATAAGGGAGAAGTTATTATTTCCCCAATTTTACATATGATGAAGATAAGATTTGTAGAAGTTAAGTGATTTGCAACTAGTAAGTGTCAGAGGTGGAATATGAATGCAGGTTTTCATGATGCCAAGTGGTGAAGGGATTAATCATTTTATCATTTATGCCAAATTAATTGCTTCTCCATAGACCACATCTATACCATCTCTCAGGATTATTATACTAGGTCCCTAATTGGCTCACAGACAAGGTGAGCTATTCACAGTAGGCACTAAAGAAATGTTTGTTAATTGATTCATTGATTGGTATCGTTGCTTCTGTTTTTTCTCTTTTTAATCCATTATCTACACATCTGTCAAAAAAGTCTTATCACATCATATCACATTCAAGAAATTTTAGTGGACCTCTCTATTTTAGTTGTTGAATATAAATTCCACAGTTAGACATTTAGGAAAATTTCCTTCATCTGGTTTTCCCCTACCTTTATTGAATGAATTCATAGTATTCCCCTTGTAGGTACTCTTTGTTCTAACAAAATAAAATTGTTTTCTGTTTCTTTAATCAACAAGCCAAATTTCACCCTGTTTTCCATTTTTATAGGTTACTTTACATATCTGAAATATAATGAATGCTTCATTCAAAATCAGGTTGTATCCCTTGGAGCAAGAAGCCTAAAACCTTATGATTCTATGGTAAATACATAGATCAAAAATTATTAATTGCTTGCTTTGTGTAAAGAACTATACTAAATTCTGGAACAAATAATAATGAAAGATGCTCTCTGCTCTCAATGGGGGAAACAACACATTTAGGCAGATTCAGTTTCAAGTCAAATGGAAAGCTACCAGGATCCTATAGTATGTCAGCAAAGCCGATGATAATGTCTTTAATAATTTTTTATTGACATAACATTTGATGTTGAGTCATTTAATAGTGACAAGGATTTGGTGGCATAAAATTTGCTTTCTAGGTGTTCGGTAGCTGTGGCTATGGAAGAGGTAGGGGCAACTGCACAGGAAGTTGATAGGTTTCATACAAGTCCTTCTCTTTGATAACTTTAGAGGATAGGATTCACATCAGAATGTTCAGGCTTACTCCCTTTTGGTAGCAGTTGGTTAATAGTTAGTGTTGGTGGCAGAAATGTCCAGTCCCTTATCCACAAGAGCTATCTGTTGCATAGTGGTTTGGGGACTAGTCTGCAAGCACAACTGATAGTCTGGAAGATGTTGCTATTCTCAGGATTCTTTAATTCAGGGATTGGTCTGAAGAGAAACTGTGGTCACCTCTTGTCTTTTGTCTTTCCTTTTGTATTCCTTGCTGGGTGATGGCTAGCAGCAGAAGGGGAAAAGAGGCATAAAATATTGTATCCATCATCATTTAAATTATGCAAATATAAAGCAGAATAAACTGATTTATTATGGCACACTAGCAACATTGTACAGATTTGTTTACCTACTGCCCATATTTTACTATTTGTACAGTGGCCAAAAGTAGGCAGATCTGTAGACAGGTGTATTACTTAGTAACATTAACTGACATAAAGAAACAGGTGGAGGGAAGTCTATGTTTTCCTTCTTTCCTTCTGGGCATCTTGACTTCTTCTGCCAGTTTTTTTTCCTCTTGTGTGGATAATGGGACCAGAGAAATGGATGAGAAGGATGGTTTTACATAGCAGTGCAAAACTTCAATTTTCTCTCAAATAAGATAATCTTATATCCAAAGAGAAAGTAGGAAAGATATGATTACAGAGCTATTTATGTGAAAAAGACCTGGGTCTTTCAGTAGTCTGCAAGGTCATGTTACAAAGTGACAGTTCCAAAGTTTACTGCTGCCATCCATATAGGCACTGTCAATTGATTGAAAGCATCTGGAATAAGGGAGGTGGCAGTTAAGTTGAATACTTTGCTTTGATTGATTCAGGATTAGGTACCATATTTTTGTGAGGGCGAACTGGAGCTAGGAGATTGTGTTTGAGATGATAAGACTTGAACGGATGCTATAAAAGGGATGTTGAGGAAACTAAGAATTTTTAGTTTAAAGTAGGTAGGATTTAGAGGAGGGAAAATCATGAGGGTGCTTTCACGTGTGGGAAGATATGTTGATTAAGAATTAAAATTATTCCTTTATTTCAAAAAGCAGAACTAGCATAATAATTGCTTTTTTATTCATGCTTTCAGATTTTATAAACAAGATAGATTTTGACTTAATCTAAAGAAGAAAAAAACATTTTGAAATGATAATTTGATTTAAAATGGAAAGGTTGATTTATAGGAGGTCTCTAATGAGATGACCATTTGTTGGAGATATTGTAGATAACTGTTCATACTCTTGAAAGATGTTAGAATAGATGATCCCCAAGGCTTCAAACTCTGATATTTTAAGATTATTACATGATCTTTGGAAACACCTTTACAAATTCCTGTTCTAATGTTTTATCTCAGCGTGGAGGTAAAACCAATGTTTTGAAATCAATGCTAGTAGCAAATAAACTTCAAAAGGTTCTGTCAAACTAGAAAGGTTTTTTTTTTTTTTTTTTTTTTTTTTTTAGTATGGAGACATTCCATTTCTTTTTTTTTTCTCCCTAAGGACCATCTTAATCAAGTATGGAGAGCACTGTTAGATTAGCTACTTAGAAATAAATTATTTGGATATAGCAACCCAAGAAAAAAAGAAAAATAAAATGTCATCAAAGTTTCCCCTTATAATTTGCAATGATAGAACAAGAGTAGTGGAAAAGAGAGCAGAGGATGTTAAGAATCACACAGTTTTTAGGCTATCTGCAAATTTTGACTTGAAAATTGGTATGCTAAATGTATAATACTTGAACATTGATGAATGAGTTACCAAGTTGTACCAATGTTTGTCATTTTCAGTATAAACAAAAGTGAACAAAAGAAGGACATTGCAGTTAAATGAAAGGATGGCTCATAGGTTCCCTTTTGAGAGACAAATTAAAGATCTGATAGTGTAGTCATCATGAGTCAAAAGGGAACAAAAAAGATCTTTTATTGGTCATCTGATAATTCATTTTCATTCTAAATATCTGCAAAAAGAAAATGCCTAAAATAACTGCAATTTATTCACCAATATCTGACTCAAAGGATGGAAATTGTTATGAAGGATCCTTAAATTATCAACATACACTTTAATATTCAGTATCTTTAATGTAAATGTAAGTGTATATGAGGACAATAAGAATAGGGTGGATGTGTCACACCGGTTAAGATGATAAGAAAAAATAATGATAAATGTTGGAGGGGATATGGGAAAATTGGGACATTAATACATTGTTGATGGAATTGCAAAATAATTCAACCATTTGGAAAGCAATTTGGAACTATACCCAAAGGTCTATAAAACTGTGCACACTTTGATCTAGTAGTGACACTACTGGGTTTATATCTCAAAGAAATCATAAAAAGAGGAAAAAGGACCCACATATGCAAAAAATGTTCATAGTAGCTCTTTTTGTGGTGGAAAATGAGCAGATGCCCATCAACTATGGAATGGCTGAATAAGTTATAGTATATGAAAGTGATAGAATATTATTGTTCTATTTTAAAAAAATATTAACAAGCTTATTTTAGAAATGCCCAGAAAGGTTTACATGAATTGGTGCTTAGTGAAACAAGCAGAACTAGTGACACATTGTATATAGTAACAGCAAGATTATACAATGATCAACTATGACAGATTTGGTTCTTCTCGGTGGTTTAGTGTTCTAAGGCAGTCCCAACAAACTTTGGATGGAAAACTCTATCCATATCCAGAGAAAAAACTATGGAGACTGAATTATTGGACTACCTGAAAAGCATGATGAAAAAAGAGAGCCTAGACAATATCTTTCAAGAAATCATCCAGGAAAACTGCCCTGATAATTGAAAGAATCCACATATCACCTCTTAAAGAGACCCCCAGATGAAAACTTCAAGTAATATTTTAGCTAAATTCCAGAATTATCATATCAGGGACAAAATAGTTCAAGCAGCCAGAAAGAAACAATTCAAATATCGTGGTACAACAATCAGGATTACCCATAACTTAGCAGCTTCCACTTTAAAGGATCAAAGGACCTGGGATATGATATTCCAAAGGGCAAAGGAGCTTGGAATGCAAAAGATTAATATTCAATGAAACAGGGGATTTTCATTTATTTTTGATGAAAAGACCAGAGCTGAAAGAAAGAAAATTTGATCTTCAAATACAGAACTCAAAAGAATCATAAAAAGGTAAAAAAGGAAAAAAAAAACCTAAGTTATTTTTAAGATTAAAAATGTTTACATTCATATATGGGAAAATAATATATTTACCTCTTAACTGTATATTTGTTAGGGATATATTTAGAAGGTGTAGGTATAATTTGACTTTATTGTGATGATATAAAAAAAAAACTAGGTATGAAAAAAGAATTGTACTGGAAGAAGAGGAAAGGGAAGATAAAATGGTGTGAATTACATCACATGAAGAGGAAAAAAAATTACAATTGAGGGAAAGAAGTAAGGAGGATGAGCATTGTATAACCTTAATCTCATCATACATGTCTCAAAGAGAGTATATCAGACATATTTAGTTTGATAGAGAAACTTGTCTCACCTGATAGGGATGTAGGAGGGGAAAAGGGAAAGAAAAAGAGAAAGGGGATGTAAAAGGGGAGGGCAGATTGAGAGAAGTTGTGGTCAGAAGCAAAACACTGGGGAGGAGGGAAAGGAGGAAAGAGAAAAGAATAATGGTGAAAATAAGATGACAGGAAATACAGACTTAGCAATTTTAACTGTGAATGTGGATAGGATGAACTTTCCCATGAAAGCAGATAGTAGACTGGATTAAAAGCCAGAATGCTAAAATATGTTTTTTTTTTTTATAAGAAACACATTTAAAGCAGATTGATACAGAATAAAGGTAAAAGGCTGAAGCCGAGTCTATTATGTTTCAGCTGAAGTTAAAAAAAATGGGTAGCAATCCTATTTTCAGATCAAGTAAAAAGCAAAAATAGATCTAAATAAAAGAGATAAGAAAGAAACTACATTTTGCTAAAGGGTACCGTACATAATGAAGTAATATCAATATTAAACATATATGCCGGGAGTGTTGGAGCAATGAAATTCCTAGAAAAAGTTAAGAGAACCACAGCAAAACTATACTAGTGGGGATTCTAAACTTTGCTCTCTCAGAATTAGATAAATTGAATGACAAAATGAATAAGAAAGTATTAAAGATGTAAATAGAATTTTAGAAAAGTTAGGTATGATAGAACTTTGGAGAAAATTGAATGGAGACGGAAAGGCATATACTTTTTTTTTGACAGTACATTGAACCTACACAACAATTAATCATGTATCAGGGAATAAAAACCTCAAAACCAAATGAAGAAAGGCAGAAATAGTAAATGCATCTTTTTCAAATCATGATACAATAAAAATACATGTACTAAATGTCCAGGAAAAACAAACCAAAAATTAATTGGCAAGTAAATAATCTAATTGTAAAGAATAAGTGGATGAAACAACAAATCATAGAAATAATCAATAATTTTATTCTAGAAAGTAAAATTTTTGAAACAGCACACCAAAATTTATGGGATGCAGCCAAAGCAATTTTTAGGAGAAAATTTTATCTTTAGATGCTTACTTGAATAAAATAGAGAAAGAGAAGATTAACAAATTTAGCATGCAACTAAAAAAGCTAGAAAAAAGAAGAAATTAAAAACCCCTAATTTAATATCAAATTTGAAATTCTGAAAATAAAAGGGGAAATTAATAAAATTGAAAATAAGGAAACTATTGAACTAATAAACAATGTGAGAGTTGGTTTTGTGAAAAAACCAACAAAATATATAAACATTTAATTAATTTGATTAGGAAAAGGAAAGAAGAAAATCAAATTACTACTTTCAAAAATGAAAAGGGTAAACTTTCCACCAATGAAGAAGAAATTAAAATTATAATTAGGAGGTATTTTGCCCAACTCTATTCCAATAAATCTGATAATCCAAGTGAACTGGATGAATATTTATAAAAATATAGATTACCCAGATTAACAGAGGAAGAAAAAATTACTTAAGTAGCTCTTTTTAAGAAAAAGATATTGAACAAGAAAATGAAATTGTATTCTTTAATAAAAAATCTTCAGGGCTAGGTGGATTTACAAGTGAATTCTACCAAACATTTAAAAAAAATGAATTCCAATACTATGCAAGCTATTTGGAAAAATAGGGAAAGACAGAGTCCTACCAAACCTAACAGTTATGGTGCTGATATCTTCAACAGGGGTCAAAACAGAGAAAGCAAATTATAGATTAATTATGAATATTGGTGCAAAAAATCTTAAATAAAATGTTAACAAAGAGATTACAGCAAGTTATCATCAGGATAAAGCATCATGATCACGTAGAATTTATACCAGGAATACAGGACTTTTTCAATATTAGGAAAACTTCGCATAATTCACTACATCAATAACCAAGCTAACAAAAATCATACGATTATCCCAATAGATGCAGAAAATGCATTTGACAAAATCCAACACCAATTCCTATTAAAAACACTTGAGAGCATAGGAATAAATAGAGTTTTCCTTAAAATTATTAGTAGCAGCTATTTAAAATGATCAGCAAGCATCATATTTAATGGGGATAAACTAGAAGTATTTCCAGTAAGATCAGGAGAGAAACAAAGTTGCCCACTATCACCATTATTATTCAATACTGCATTAGAATTGTTAGCTTTAGCATTAAGAGAAGAAAAAAAATTAAAGGAATTAGGGTAGGTAATGAAGAAAACAAATTATCACTCTTTGCAGATGATTGACTAAAAACTACTAGAAACAATTAACCTTAACAATGATGCAGGACATAAAATAAATCCATATAAATCATCAGCATTTTTATATGTTACCAAGAAAGTCCAGCAGCAACAGATAAAAAAGAAATTCCATTTAAAATAACTGTAGATAATATAATTTGGGAGTCTAATTGCCAAGACAAAGTTAGGATCTATATGAACATACTTATAAAACTCTATCCACACAAATAAAGTCAGATATAAACAACTGGAAGAATATCAAGTGCTCATGGGTAGGCTGAGTTAATATAATAAAAATAACAATTCTACTTAAATTAATATACTATTCAATGCCATAACAATCAAACTGTCAAGAAATTACTCTCTAGAAGAGAACTACAAAAAAATATAAGAAAGTTTATCTGGAAGAACAAAAGGTCAAGAATTTCACGGGAATTAATGAAAAAAATGCAAATGAAGGTGGTCTAGCTATACCAGACCTAAAATATGTTATAAAGCAGTGGTCATCAAAACCATTTGGTATTAACTAAGAAATAGAATAGTTGATCAGTGGAATAGGTTTAATTCACAAGACATAATGGTCAATGATATTGTAATGTAGTGTTTGATAAACCCCAAAATTCCAGCTTCTGGGATAAAAACTCACTATTTGACAAAAATTGCTGGGAAAACAGGAAAATAATATGTCAGAAACTCAGCATAGACCTACATCTCACAACCCATACCAAAGTCAAGTCAAAATGGATACATGATTTGGATATAAATGATGATACCAGAAACAAATTAGGAGAATAAAGGATGATTTACCTATTAGATCTTTGGAGAGAAGAGGGATTTATGACCAAAGAAGAACCAGAGAACATTATGAAAGGCAAACTGGACAACTTTGATTACATTAAATTAAAAACGTTTTGCACAACAAAACCAACAGAAATAAGATTAAAAGGGAAGTATATAGCTGGGGAAAAAATCTTTACAGACACTATTTCTGATAAAGGTTTCATTACCAAAACATACAAAGAACTGCGTCAAATTTGTAAGAATACAACTCATTCCCCAGTTGATAAATGGCCAAAGAATATTAACAGACAATTTTCAGATGATGAAATTAAAGCTACTTATACTTATATGAAAAAATGCTCTAAATCATTATTGATTAGAGAAATGCAAATTAAGTCTGAGGTGCCACCTCACACCTCTCAGGTTTGTTAAGATGACAAGAATAATTAATAATAAATGTTGGAGGGGATGTGGGAAAACTGGGACACAAATTCATTGGGAAGTTGTGAAATGATGCAGACATTCTGGAGAGCAATCTGGAACTATGCCCAAAGGGCTATAAAATTGTGCATACCCTTTGACCCAGCAGTGCTATTAGTGGGTCTGTATCCCAAGGAAATCAGAAAGGAGAGAAAAGGACCTACATGTGCCAAGATGTTTGTAGCAACCCTTTTTATGTTAGCAAAGAATTGGAAAAGGAGTAGATGCGCATCAATTGGGGAATGGCTGAACAAGTTGTGTTATAAGAAGGTAATGGAATATTATTATTCTATAAAAATGATGAACAAGCTGATTATAGAAAGACCTGGAAAGATTTAAACAAACTAATGAGTGAAACAAGCAAAACCAGGAATACATTGTACACAATAACAGCAAGAATGTGCAAAGATCAACTATGAAAGTTATGGTTCTTCTTAGTAATTCAGTGATCCAAAGCATTATCAAAAAACTTTGGACAGAAAATACCATCTGCATCCAGAAAAAGAACTAAGGAGACTGAATGTAAATCAACACATTCTAGGTTCACTTCTTTTTTTCTGTTTTTTTTTAAATTTCTCCCATGGTTTTTCCCTTTTGCTCTGATTTTTCTCTCCCAGCATGATTTATAAAGCAAAAAAAATAAATAAACTTACTACAATAAAAATTTGCTGAGAAAATTGGAAAATAATATGGCAGAAACTAGGCATTCCCCCACACCTAACACCCTATTCCAAGATAAGGCCGAAATGAGTTCATGATTTAGACGTGAAGAATGATAGCAAATTAGAAGAACCAAGGATAGTCTACCTCTCAGATCTGTGGAGAAAGAACACCCTTATCCAACCATTCTGGAGAGCAATTCGGAACTATGCCCTAAAGGTTATTAAACTGTGAATATCCTTTGATACAGCA
The DNA here is from genome assembly GCA_023553655.1 of Myrmecobius fasciatus. Taxonomy (NCBI): domain Eukaryota; kingdom Metazoa; phylum Chordata; class Mammalia; order Dasyuromorphia; family Myrmecobiidae; genus Myrmecobius; species Myrmecobius fasciatus. The sequence continues at coordinate 36,822 of JAJPUD010000607.1, read as the reverse complement.
GTGTCTCTACTGGGCCTATATCCAAAAGAGGTCATAAAAAAGGACAAAGATCCACATGGGCAAAAATGTTTGCAGTAGCCCTTTTTGTAGTGGCAAAAAACTGGAAACTGAATGGATGCCCATCAATTGGAGAATGGCAGAATAAATTATGGTATATGAATGTTATGGAATATTATTGTTCTGTAAGAAACGACCAGCAGGATGATTTCAGAGAGGCCTGAAGAGACTTGCATGAACTGATGCTGAGTGAGATGAGTAGAGCCAAGAGAACATTGTACATGGCAACAACAAAATTATGTGATGATCAACTTTGATGGACATGGGTCTTTTCAACAGTGAGGTGATGATTTAAACCAATTCCAAGAGACTTGTGAGAGAGAGAGATATCTGCATCCAGAGTGAGGACTGTGGAGACTGAGTATGAATCACAGGATAGTACTTTCTCCTTTTCTGTTGCTATTTGCTTGCTTTTTGTTTTCTTTCTCATTTTTTCCCTTTTGGATCTGATTTTTCTTGTGCAGGATGATAAAGGTGGGAATATCTATAGAAGAATTGCACATGTTTAACATATATTGAATTACTTGTTATCTAGTGGATAGGGTCGAGGGAAGGGAGGAAGAAAAAACTGGAACACAATGTTTTGCAAGTGTGAATGTTGAAAACTATCTTTGCTTATATTTTGAAAAAAACTGTTATTAAAAAAATGAGAGCCTCAAAATTTGTATACTGTACACAAGTTATGTCTATAAGTAATGAATATTTCCATGAAGAAAATAATCAGAAAGGCAGTGCATGGCAAACAGATAACATCATAAAAATGAAATTATTTGTATAGAGTTTTTTTTAAGCTTTTACAAAGGATCCTTACTTCAAATATATAAGCAAGAGCAAAAGTACAAATGTTTTCCCTCAGCACCTCAAGGACATTCTCCTCTATGCTAGGGTTTCTTAAATGTTTTCTGTGTGATTCTTTTTTTTTTTTTTTTTTTTTTTTTGCTGGAGAAATTTTTATATGAACCTGTGTAAATGGGAATATAAAATAGGTATATAAATCAAATGTTTACTGATAATGGATCATGGTTTTGCAACTCCCACATTAAGTTTTTAGACCCCACATGGGGTCGTGTAAGCAGAGTTTAAGAAGCTGAGCTCTGTGCCACATTATTCCCAGAGGGGAAGGCTTAAACTTAGTTCTGTTTCTAAATAACAGTGTCCTTATCAAGTTCATGTTTGATTATGAGATGACTTCTGGTTGAGTATATCAGTTGTCACTGGATTGAGTTCCAAAAGTCATATTCCCAAAGTCATTATTTTATTTCTGAGTTTTAATGCTAAGTTGCCTGCAAAACATAGATTCTAGGGTGATAGGTAGCCCATAAGCCTCTTTAATTGGAAGCTAGCTTTTCTGATCTTTTAAAAGCAACAAGATCTGAGTTTTCAATCATATCAACCTAAAACAAATCAAAACAAAAGTAAGAATAAAAGACTGAGGTCCATTTCATGGGTTCACATGTTGAATAGCATCATTTCTCACTGGAAACTATTAGCAATAGAGTCAAAACAAGAGAGAATAATTGAAAAGAATGAATAGAAAACATATTTTAAGAGAAAGGAAACAACTTGTTACTGATGTGAGTCATTCTTGATTCATACGTTGTGTTTCTATTTAGACCACTATTTTGTTACAGGAAAGATAAAAATGAAGGAAATGAGAGAAATATGTGGTATACAATTAAAATGAGTCTAATTTGACCTATCTAGATAGACTACTGATTCTGACAAAGGAAAAAAGAAGACCAGAGGAAAGAACACTGACACTATTGATAATGATTTTATACAGAAATTTAACCAATGTAAACCAATTGCCATAACAAGTAAAAAAAAAAAAAAAAACCTCATTAGTTAGCAAACATTTGATCTGCTTGCTAAGAGAAGAGACTTGGCAGCCAAGAGCAACATTAGCTTATATTATAAACCAGTTTAGAAAATATATAGTTATAAAATATAGGGACTGGATTTATGATATAGGGAACTTTTGTAAAGGGAAACAATTCCAATGCAGCTCAGCACCTTGTCTACAACCTTAGAGTTGCCTAAAGTACTGAGATGTTTGGGGCTTTCTTCAGTGTCACACTATAAATTTGTGTTAGAAGTAAGATTTGAATTGGAATCTTGGCCATTTAAATTTGAAAGATATAAACTTGTTTGAGAAATATTATAGAACAAGATGATAGAAACTTTGAAGTAGTACTCTTTCATAAAATAGATAGAAATTGTTGAGGAAAGAGTCAACTTGAAGACATCTTGATGAGATACCCAATTAAGAGTAGAGAAATTTCACCATATCCTAGATTTCTTTAAGACCTAGGTTATCTTTTGCAGGGATCCTCTCCATCAGTCCTGTTTTTGTTCCCAGTTCTATCACCTCCGTTGGACTTTTAGTACTTTTTACCACTAATTCTGTTTTTTAATCTACTTTTTATGTATCATATATAGACCAATGTATGTATAGCAGATAGATTCTGGGGCTGATTCTCCCAACCTTACTCAAACTAGCAGTCTCAAACAAGCCTGATTATATCCCTTCACAGAATTTAAAATTTTTCTAGTACTAACACTCATGAACCTTCCTCTAGTGTGCTTTCCTCAGTATCAAAGGGCAGTTAATGTCTCCCCGATGTCATTTAACCAATTATCAGAAATTAGCTTTGACAAAGGGGCATTTGTTGAGTAGTATGGCAATAATAAAGTATTAACAACTTCCAAAACCAGGACAATGCTTTCCTTTATCACTTTAGTCCTTGGGGATAGTGGGCTTAAATTTTTCAAGTAGTTACTACAAAACATTCTGTGTAATCCCAGCACATGCTCATTTCTGTAGCTGATAGATGAGCTGCTCCCTCATTGCAAGATCTGGTATCTTGGATACCAGTTCAATTCACTGGATCAAAAAGGGTGATTCTCAGGGCTGGATTCTCTTCATGGCGAAATGAAATCTGTGGCTTTTCTAATGTTTCAAAGCTCACAAATTTTCAATCTGGCATCTTCTTTCTTTCATAATTATTCTCCAAACATCAGGAAAGATCAAATACACAGAGGCAAAAGAAAGATGCCTTGTTTTTATGGCTATGCAGCAGCTAATTAGAAGAAAAAAAGCCTGAGGCCCTTCCCCCACATCTAGGGATTCAATAGTTTTTACCTTGTTTCCCACCAAGGAAGAGAGAGTTTATCTATTTGAATCTTTTGTATACACATTCAGTTCTGGCTCAGTGGCCCATTAAAAAAGCTAGTTGTTAGCATACAACAACCTGACAGAAAACAGAAGATACATGCACATGCTCAAAGAAGGGAGGGTAAGGGCTCTTCAACCTGTATTTGAAGAAGCAGGCTTATCCAGCCTTCTCATGAATTGACAATAGTCAACATCATACAATCTCTAAGCACTAGACAGTCAATAAGCAATTATTCTTTATTACAGATGTGTCCATACAAAATGTATATTAAATGTAATATTATATATACGTATGTGATCTCCCCCATTAGAATTTTAGCCCCTTGAAGTAAGGAATTCTTTTTGCTAATTTTTTTTAAATCTTCAGGTCTTCCTCTTCCTTAAATTACCTTTACTTTGTATACAGTTTATATTCACCTCTGTGATATAGACACTTGTTATTTTCCTTTTATAATGCAAACTCCCTATGTGCAAGGGCCATTTTGGTCTTGTCTTTGTTTTTGGAGTACCGAGCATAATGCATGGTACATAGCATGTCTTTTAAAATGCTTATTGATTGTCACAAAAATTATTTAGTTCAATAAAGCAACATGCCACTTTATGGATTCCTCCACAAAGTATATTCCACAAATATATCAAAATTCCACAAGATTCCTTGAAAGGTAAAATTATAGAATTTTTTTTCAAAGATACTCTGATGATTGTTACCAGATAGAATGGTGGTACAAAGCTTTCCAGTGGCATTTGCCACTGTTGCAGAAAAGATTTAGTGTAGAGTCCAAATTGCAGAGAGATTTCATATATATATCTCTATGTCTACATCTGTATCTATTAAGGATGTCCAGATGCTTCTCTTTGCTGATGACATTATGTTAATTGTGTCGAATTTCAAAACTTTGTAGAATCTCCTAAATGAGATCCATAACTTCTTGTTAGATTTTAACATAAATATCCTCACAGGGAAAACCAAACTAAATAAAACAAGGGAGAAAATAATGCCTATTCTTCAGACTGTTATATACCATATAATATATATTCCCTTGAGTTAACCTATTAATATGGATGACATATGGTAGCCTCATAGACAGACACTTTAATTGATGAGCAGAATGGAGAAGAAAGAAGGGAGAAGACTGGATTATTTTTTATGAAAATTCCTTCAGTGCTCTCAGGCTATTATTCCCTGAAACAAAAATCCATTAAAAAAAATATCCAACCATTTTTCAGGTGATGTATATCTGTGAAACATGGAACACTAGTTTTTGAAGAATCAAAGTTGAAGGTCAGTCAAAAAGGAAAAGGGATACAAGATAGGTATGAACTTCAACGTGTTACAATGAGCTATTCAAAAGGAGCAGTGTAAAGAATGTTATGAAAGTTACGCTTTAAAAAAAGGAAGATAAATTATTCAGTTAGCTATAGCAAGATATAACTGAAGGAGACTTTTTTGTCCCATTGATATCATTTTGCTATCAGGAGAATGATAGGAAGGACACCAGTATATTGGATGAATCCTCTATGATAAACATGTAGGAAAATATATTTACTATGAGATACTAGGAGAAATACTATGAGAAAATGCTATGAGAAAACATGGATACTAATTGCTCTTTATGGGCAGAAATGGATTGGTTATGCTAAATAGGCATCCTTGCAGGGAATACTTCTGAGGATAAGATCACAGATCCCTTGAAATATTGGATTCTGGATACAACAGGCTCAGACATCTTCATAAAGACTTATGTTCAAATAAAAACAGGGTCTTAGGGAAGCCTTAGAGAGAAAATAAAGTAACTATGAGGCAAAGAAATATACTGGCCATTTCAAAATACCAGATGAGGGTAGGAAGGAGTCAGGAAGGATGAGGAGATATGCTTAGCCTGAAAAGAGTTTCCTTAGCATTTGACTGGTTTGGCATTCAAGTTACCCATTACTTAGAGAGTACCTTCTTAATGAATTAGAACATTTAGGCCATGGGGAAATAACTTTTTAGTTCATTATTCACTTTCCCATGGGACAATTGAGTTCAGTCCTAACCACACTTTTTCAAGTTTAAGGCCATGCTCCTGTGCCAGTCTGAACAATTAGGGCAACTTGTTCACTGATCATGGTAACTCAGGTATGCTTTGTTGAAAGCAAATTAATGAAAATGTAAACTAGTAGTAATGATGAAACTTGATACTAACTCCCTATACAAATTTTTTTTTAATAAAGCTTTTTATTTGCAAAACATATGAGTGACTTTTCAACATTGACCTTTGCAAAAAAACTTTTTTTTTTCCCAAGCTTTTCCTTTCCCTCCCCCCTCCCCCCACCCCGAGATGACAGGTAATCTAATACATGCTAGATAGGATAAATTATATGACAAGTACAATACATGTATACATATCTATACAGTTATCTTACTGCACAAGAAACATCAGATCTAGAAAGAGAAGAAGAAAAAAAAAAA